>CM076243.1:23386478-23633978 GCA_038380765.1 Odontothrips loti
GAGTCACGACCGTCGCCCAATTTTAAGCGATAAAAGGCTGTCATAAACCCTTGGTGATATTGATGATTTGAGACCCGAGTCAGACTCCAAAAATAGAGCCACATGAACTTTTCTGATGGGGTATAAGGAAGTCAGCGGCAGGCTTCATCTGGCCTCGCCGTGGCCACCCCACATCATATCTGCCGCATTTTCGATCACAAAGGGTCAACGTGACTGTGACTACATTTTTGGAGTACTGGCGCCAAACCGAGTCTAACTCACGTCCCAAATCTTCAGAATAAGGTCATGGTTCCAAAACAGCCCCTGATGATCACGACTTTTCATTCATTCTCTGTGTTATGCGCGCCCCCCGAGAAAATTAGGACAAGCCGTAAAAACGGCTGGCTGCCACGGCGGCGGCGTCCCAAGGCTGTGGCACTTCCCTCTCAACCTCTCCCTGCCTGGAGTTCACCCCCCTTCCACCGGCCCACCCCCTGCTGCTGCCACCCCCACCGAGCCAAGGACGTACCGTGCGGGCGGGGGGAGGGGGGGAGGGGGGGGGCACTACCAAGGCGACAGGCCGGCGCCGAGCCCAGCCCGCGGTGCTAAAACTCGGGCCCCCTCGCTGCCCGCCCCCGCCGCCCCCCTTGTCCTTCTCCGCGGTCCTTCACTACCGTCACTACTAGCACGCTTGTGCGAGGCGGACGGGGCGGGGCGGGCGTGCGGCGTGCCGCGAGGGCCCAGCAGGGCGGCCGGCTCAATACTGAGGCCGTTGCGGTCGGCTTGCCGCTGCGCCCGCCGCCGGATCCACATGCAAAAGGGTATGCAAATCACTCCAAATGCATTTTCTCGAACCTCGGGTGCATTTGCAACAAATGTGCACTGCCCGACACAAATCTGTGCACACCTCCCCGCTCGAATTCGAGGATGTCTCACTCTACCCCATCTACACCCGAAAGGGCGTAGCGCATCGCCCCACCACCACCCTTTGGTATTTGAACCCCGGATAAAACCTACACACGGCCGGAATGTATGGGCGGTGGCTTTACGCTCACGCTTCCGCCAGTCAACTGCCTGGTCGGTCAGGTCGAAGCGGTGCTGCACGCAGAACGCAGGGAAATGACTCTCGCAGTGGGGGAGAGGGAGGGGTGGGGGAGGGAGAGAGGGAGAGAGGGACTGGCTGGTCTGGCTCACCGGGAGCAGAGCAGCCCACAACCACAGCCTGCACCATTGCCATGCCCATGAAGCACCTCAAACCAAGGAGCGCACTGCGAATGAAACAATGATGATCATCATAATTTAAACTATGATTCGTTTAATATGATGATCAACACTTGTCGTGTCGATATGTCGGGATATTAGCACATGTTAGTGACCCTAAAAAAGTGATGATTTTGCATTGAATGATGATCATTACTCTTTCATTTACAGTGCGTCCCTGGCAAACTGTCGTGGCTTGATACTCTCCCTAGACTGCAGGTTTGGCTGGTCGTGGGTTCGATTCCCACGGACAGCTCGTCCGGGGCACTTCCCCGCGCTGATTCCTCGCGTCCAATCACGTTGTCACGTGTTTGCTGAACGCTCCCTACCCATGCCACAGCCACAGCCCGCCGCGCGCCCGTGCCACCACCTCGCGTTCAGAGTCTGTATATATCTCTTAGAGACCCCGCACTCCTCACTAGACACAGAGATAACACCACTTTACGAGTGTTTAGAACGCTCGTGCGCTAGATCTAAGCCAGCAGGGCTCGGTCCTCGGTCGGCGGTACGCGGCTGTTACCCGCCTGGCAGATGGACTTTGTTAACGCCCGCAAGGGAAACACCGATTCGGGTGAAGAGAACCATCGGCGACAGCAGGGCGCAGCAGGGTCGTATAACTCCCACCGCTGGCTGCGGAAGCTTCCTCGGCCACAAAACGTGTCAAGGATATCCATCCGACATGCACTCTGGAGGCGCTGACATGACGTCATCGTCCGCCGCACTGCCGCTGGTCACGTCCCACTCCAGGGCCCGGGCGTGACGTCATGGGCGAACAGCCTCAGTCGGTGACGAAAGAAAAAAAAAACACTGCCGACTGTGGCTGTGGTTTGAAAACTTGGCCTTACACGCAAGACTTGAGACCGGAGTTAGCGTTGGCGCCAGGAGTACGAAAACGGATGGGAGATATATGAGGGAGGAAGTGGCAGGCCTCGTCCGTGGCCACCCCAGTAGATGTCTTCCACAGTTTCTCTCATGTGACCCCAGTTTTGGAATCCTGGCGCCAAGGTCGCAAATCCTAAATGCAATGGCAAGTTCTCGAAACAGCCTCTTGGAAACTCTCGCAGTGCTTGTATGCACCGACCGGCCCCGGGCACCGGCCCCGGGCACCGGCCCCGGGCACCGGCCCCGGGCACCGGCCACGGGCACCGGCACCGCCGTATCAGCCAAACGACCGGCCCGACCGGCCCTATAAAGAGATAATGACGGCTGCGACACTGGCTTCGTTAATACTGGTCCCGAGTGCATCAACCTCGACCTCCAAGCCGTACTGTCATTGAGTGCGAGTGTGTGAGGTGACAGAGAGACAGATCCTCGGTCCTTATTCGTCACGCTTTAAAAATAGATTCCACTTGAATGATACGTCCCCTGGCAAGATAATGAAAACGCGACAAAAAAAACCTTCGCAGGAACGGACGGGAAACTATAGTTTGTCGTTTCGCTGGTTCACTCTCACCGAAGCCAGACACGATTCGCTGCTATATCTCCTCACCGCGACCCTCGACCTGCGGCCGGTTGGACACAAAGGTCACCGACGGTCACCCAATATATTGATCCCACGGATTCTCCACTTAAACTTAAAGGGGCGGAGGACCCGTGAGGTACGAGGGGAGGGGAAGGGGAGGAGGGGGGGGGGGAGATAATGGGGTGCGCCAATGGCACACGCTGGCCGCCTGCAGCCAAGGGCCGTATCATGGCTTGATACCCCGCGCTCGAGCGCCGATGGCGGAGACAACATTACGTCATTTATGAACGACCCCTTGGGAGTCACTGAAAACGGGACTGGCGGTTTTAACGGCTGGAGTCGAGGACTCTACTAGCGGGGCGACTCCGAGCCCCTGCGAACTCTAGGGTAGGCCAGCCCGCACTACACGCGTGCTTGCAATTGCCTACGCACCGGGCGCCTCCCTGCGGCTGTCAGACTGGCGCCTGGCGCCAATACTGCGACACACATGGTTATTGGACGTCTCCAGAGCTCACCGATCCAGGGCCTAGCGGGGCACGGCGGGGCCACGGCCGTCCCCGACCCTGTCCGCCAGCAGCGCCGGCTCCACCACAATCGCCACCAGGACGCTGCCCCCCTGGCCCTCCCAGCGCACTTCCCTTTCCACCACTCTCCACTCTTAACCCCCCCCCCCTCTGCCCCTCCCCCTACATCCTACACGGTGACCCACCTGCAGAGTCCTTCAGGAAGGAGGAAGGGGAAGGAGGGGGAGGGGGGGAGCAACACCTGGGGGACGTGGGGGAGGCCTTCACCGCGCGCGCGCGCGCTGCTGGTGCTGCGGGCTAAGGCTCGACTACTACTACCGGTCGGCCTTGCAATTGGAGCAAGAGAGATAGAAAACGCGGGCAGAATAGGGGGGGGGGGGAAGAGGCGCTTCGAGGAGGGAAGGAGGCGGGAACCGGGGACGTAAAGGTGAGGCGAGCAAACTGCGGGAGCTTTTGGGGCCTTTGGGTCCGTGCCGCAGCCGGTGAGCCGGGCTGGGCCGTGAAGGACACGGGACGGATAGGTCCGGAGGCTTCCCAGGCGAGCGCCGCTCTGGCACGGGGGCCGTTCACAAACTACGTAACGTCAGGAGCAGCGACACCCGCATCCGCCGTCCGGCACTCGAGCGCGGGGTCTGCCGGGAACGCCTCTGCAGACGTATACCTCAGTCATGGGGGCAGGGTTACGTCATTTATTGGCAGCCCGATTGTGCCGGCATCGCGGGTTTCTTTCCTAGCGACGGGGGGTGCGGTGCAGTGCACGCACCCTGTGCACGCACCCTGTGCACGACACGGGCTGCCATAGGCGCCACGGCGCCACGGAATGCCACGGGCTGCCACGGGCTGCCACGGGCTGCCACTGCCACGGGCTGCCACGGGCTGCCACGGGCTGCCACGGGCTGCCACGGGCTGCCACGGGCTGCCACGGGCTGCCACGGGCTGCCACGGGCTGCCACGGGCTGCCACGGGCTGCCACGGGCTGCCACGGGCTGCCACGGGCTGCCACGGGCTGCCACGGGCTGCCACGGGCTGCCACGGGCTGCCACGGGCTGCCACGGGCTGCCACGGGCTGCCACGGGCTGCCACGGGCTGCCACGGGCTGCCACGGGCTGCCACGGGCTGCCACGGGCGCGGTGACCTCACGAGACAAACATTTCGGTGCCCCAGCTCTGACCCTTTCGTCGGCGGCCCTTAGAGAAGAGATGGAGAGTCCTGCCGACGTGACCACCAGTCGCCGACGACGCCGGCAGCGCGCGCCACTGGACTGGACACTATGAGGCAACTGCATGCCTATGGGGCCGTTCACGAAACACGTAACGGCTCTCGGTGTGCAGCAAGCGGTGTGATGAAAGCTGTACGAGAGGCGTGTCTCTCTAAAACGCTTCAGATCGAAGGGGCGTCCCGCGGGGCGTGGGCGTCCATCCGCATATTAGTCGGGTCACACAGATGGGATATTACGAGCAATAGTTACGGAATTTTCTCAGGAAAATGAATTCCACTATTCAAATTTAAATACCAAAAATTTGGACGTGGCCAGCCATAGTGCGCAGTAGTAGCAATCACGATAGGACTGGCTTCAAACGCTGCGCACAGCGTGTCCTCGCCGTGTCCTCACCCAGACACAAGGGCGATACCCCGCGCTCGAGCGCCCCGCGCTGCAGGGGGGCCGCGGAGACTGCATATCGCACATGATTCATGAACGATCCCTGGCAAAGCGAGTTGCGATACGGCCAGGTCCGTGACACAGAGCGGAGCGGAGCAGGGCAGGGCGTGCGCTGTCGGCTGCTGCCGCTCTCCGCGTCCGGACTCCTCCACGTAACACAAAATAATGAGAGTCGCGGTGGTGATAAGGTCCCGCCTTCGCCCGATACCCCGCGGCCGTGTACTGTACAGCACCGCCGGGCCCGGACCCTGGAGAGTAATATTAGCCACCGCGCCGTGTGCATTCGTGTGCTAATGCGGGCTTCTCGTTCTGTGTGTGTGACTCATGTCGTGAGGCACGTCAGGCGCGGGCGTGTCCAGGACTTCCAGAGCAGCCGAATCACGTGGCTTTGCCTATCTGCCTTCTCATTCTTATATGGGAAAGAAAGTCCCATTGTGAGCCGGCGGGGGGACGATTAGAGAGCTCTTCATACACATGATATCCCTCCCAGCCCCTTGTCCAGGGGGTGTCCTCCGGTGTCACCTCGGGTGCCAAGGGCCACGACCTGGTCACGACCCCTCAAGCTCCTGCCTGGTGTTTGCCTCGTGGGCACAAGGAGGTAGTACCACCGCAGCCCGCAGTGTTGACAGAAAAGTAGTCGGGAAGCCGTCTAGTGTGCCTAGAGCTATGTCTGCCCGTCGCGGCAGGCGCGGGGACACCGCAAAACACGGCGCCTTAAGAGTGGGGAACAGCTCATGGACCATGGAATAATGCAGCAAACGTATTGAAACAAGCCTAGGCTGTGCGCCCGGGCGCCGAGCGCCTGCGAGAGCTAGGGTAGGCCAGCCCGCACGACACGCGTGCATGCAGGAGTCGATGTTGCCTACCCAGCAGGCGCCGTGTGTGCCCGGACTGGCTACAGAAGGTCTGTCCTTGGGACAATACTGTGGGCGTATTTAATGGATGGTCCCCTTAGGTGCGAAAATTTGCGAACGCCCTTGTAGCTCCCATTTGTCTCACAATTTGGTGGTGTTTGTGAAAACCGGGCGCAAACCTCGCCGGCCTCGCGTGAGTCGGCAGTGGCCGCACTGCCCGGGTCCGGGTCCCGGTGTCCACCGCTGTCCGTGCGTAGCATAGGCATTAGGTCATCTAGCCCCGTGTGGGACCGAATTGGCGCCTGCCGTCGCTGCCCCCCACGGAGCATGGAGATGCGTCCACCGTCCAGCCGGGTCCAGTCCAGTCGCGGCCCCGTCCGGCCAACGCGCCGCGCGGAGGCCGGCTTTGGGTTGGAAGGGGGCGGCGGGGGGCGGGGAGGGGCTCTACGCGCCGCGGCGATGGACGCTAACCCGAAGCCCTTGACGCGGTGCTGAGCTATCCCATCCAAGCCAGCCGGCCGGCCAGCGAGCCAGGCTGGCAGTCAGGCAGGCAGCCAGCCAGCGAGCCAACCTCATCCCGCAGCCGCACGGCGGCATTGCCGGGCCGGGCACCGCGGGCCGAGGCTGCGTCCGAGGCGTCTAGGCACGACGGCCGCGCCTAGCCAGCCTAGCCTAGCCTGGCCTAGCCCCGCCCACAGGGTCCACTCCACAGGGCCCGCACCGTGCGCGGCGCCGCTGTCGATAGAGACGAATGGCGCGCTCCCCGCCGCCTCCCGCACGCAGCCCCAGAGGGCACCATGGACGCATGGAACAAAAATAAAGGGGGCCGGGAGGGGGGCCGGGAGGGGGGCCCGCCCAGCCAGATCCGCCGCACGGCCCAGGACCCAGGACCGCCAGGACGGCCCCCAAGGCCGCGTCCGAACACACTCTCACGGCCAGCGGGATGCGTGCGGCAGCGCATGGAGTTCCCTGCGGCTGTTTGGTGCGAAGAAAGCGTCTTTCCGCACGCAGTTCGGAAGCGGGAGGGGGAGGGGGGCGGCAGTAAAGTACCGAGGTCTCAAGGCCTCTCCTCCATCCCGTCCGCCCCGGCCCCCTCTTCTCTCTGTCCCTCCCTCTGCCGTGTGCCCCGCCCTCTCTCTCGCACCCGCGGTGTGCTCCGCGGCGGCGGCGGCGGCGGCGGCGGCGGCGGCGGCGGCGGCGGCCCAGAGACCGGCTGGCGACTGCTGTGCCCGGCCCGGCCTGGCCCGCGGCCCTGTCTTCCTGCCTTGAGAGGTGACGTCATGTCAAATAAAAGCGATCCGACCGCCGCCGCGATGCACTGAATCACTCATAGGCGACGGGTGACATTCCACAACACGGGATGACATCACCGCGAGGGCCGACGGGACCGGCCAGCAGGGCCCGCAGGGGCTGCCGCCACGGAGGGAGATACAGACGCTGTGCGGTACTCGTCGGTCTAGGTCTAGGTCTAGTCTGGAAGGTACGCGAGAGTAGCGGCAGGGAGCCTGCAGGCAGGCAGGAGCCAAGCCGAGCCCAACCGGCCCGGCTCAGACCGGACCGGGCCGCGCCCACCGCGCCCCCTCGACTCCCGACCCGACACGAGCCGCGTTGGGAAACCGCATCTTAACAATAACCCGTGGCTAGGGCGGTGCGGTGCGGTGCGGCACGGTACAGCAGCTGAGACAATACGCGGGCGAAACGGAGATGAGATACGGCTGAACCATGCCGTGTCCTCACAAAAGTCAAGTTTGCACACATAGATAAGGCGAAGGCGGAGAGAGGCAGGTGGCAGTGCTGCAGGGGCAGCGCGGCACGACAGTAGCGGTGGGAGTGGCCGGGCCGGGGGCGGGGCCGGGGGCGGCCGGGGGTCGGAGTCGGCACTCGGCACGCCCACAGCGCAGCCCGAACCTCCCGAACCCGAACAAGTGAGAACCCTCGGGCCCAGCCCCGAGGACGACAGGGACAGAACAAGTGTCAAAACCCCTCCGGGACGGGTCGGGTCCCGACTCCGACCGTGGGACTTCCACGCGTCACGAGCCAGCGCCAACTTACCTGGGCGGCCACGAACACACGGTACCAGGAGTGCAGCGAGCGGAGCGGGCGGCGAGCGCGGGTACACTAACGCTAACGTACTGATACTACACGTCCGCTGGGAGTGGGCGCGGGCCTGCGAGTGAGCCGAGCCGAGCCGAGAGCCGAGAGAGAGAAACAGCAGACGGACGCGACCCGATGACGAAAGCATCCGAAAAATGCGGGGCTCGAAGTCACCGCCTTGTCGCCCACCAGAGAGAGAGAGAGGGGAGAGGTGGTTCCGGCAGGGACAGGCGAGCCAACGTCGGCAGCAGGAGATCCCCTGCTCCCCGCGCACCCGGGCCCTCGGGGCTACGAAAGACCGAACCACTAAATTCGTAGGACAAATCCATTCAAAGTGACGCTCGCTTCGTTACGCGTCCCTTCGTAACAAACGCGCCGTTTCACACGACAATGGGATCCCGGGGAAGGACCTACGGGGTTGATTTTCATTTTCTGCACGGTGGCACGCGGTGGGTGTGACAGGCACGTCACCCTTTACCTACAGCCGGTTCCCTCCTAACCGTGGATTGTGATCACAGCCGAGACTACTCCAAAGTTATTCTGAGTCGTGGTTAGCGCTTTCCGTCAACACTGCCAACCGGTCAACTCAGCCGGCAGCTCCGCAAGGGTTTTGCAGTGAACGTGGCTGTAAACAGCAGCCGCAGTCACGTTTGTTTAAGAAAATGAGAGGTAAGAATTTAGTTGACACTTTGTCAGTGAATGTAGTGCAGGCTTATGCACATTTCGAACTCAAAGCAATGGATGAAATGTATCCCCGACATCGGTATATCAGAACTGTCGTCTGATCTTTCCTACGTATTTTGTTTATTTAGCTTTTCTTTCCCCATTATGGAATAAATCATTCATTCTTTTGAATATATTTTTTAATTTTTAAAATAGATTTGTTGACTTTGAAAGTTTTAGTATTTGCACTGCATTGCTTCAGTAGTAGTTTGTGGAAGGTGTATAACCTAAAAGTTACTACCCTGTCAGTAGTATAATGCTGTTATAATTTTGATTTTCCGTTTGCAGCTTTTATTATTATTTCCTGTTTGGCATTTGCTCATGTGAGCAATGCCCTTCCTGCTACGTCGTCATACCTAACAGATAATGACCGCACCCGGTTACGGGGTGTGTTGGATGCTGCGTGGGATTTGAAAGACTTAGCCACCATTCATTATGGTGCTCTTGGATACAAATTTTTAGGACAGGCTGTACCTAAACCACAGGTAGGTTTTTTCCTAGCCATACCTCAAATCCTCAATTAAGGGACATTCAGATCTCTGAGGTGTTTGGTCTTCTTTCCAGGATGTTTGCAAAATTTTGGGAACTAAAACCAGTGAAACAAACCCAGAAGCTCTGTTTCATGTAGCAAACTCTTGGCAAACTGTTGGATCCTGTGGCACTCTACCATCAGCTCCTATAGTGAAGGTAAACAGCTTTAGTTTTTCTCCTCTCTGAAGAACAAGATACATTGAATGTCATTGTTAATCATTTAAATTTAGCAGTATTTACCTTGAATATTCCCCTTGTTTTCCAGCGGTTGAATGAAGTTGCATCAAGCGATGCGTACCCCATGGCTGATTTGTATTATTCTGTACTTGGATTGAAAGCTCTTGGGCAACGCCCTAGTGATGTTGCCAAGGTGCTGAAAAATGTCCAGGCAGCTTTGAAAAAAGACGATAGTGCTCTGAGGTGAGTGTTCTTTATTGTGAGGTTCTCATTTATTGCTAAAAAAATTATCATATCACCTTTTAGTGTTATTAAAACTCATGTAACGCCTGTAACTATTAATTTTGATTTTCAGTCTGGGTTATGCTTTCCACATTGCTGCTACTATTGGTGCTGAAGGTCGTTCAATTTTTGATCGTATTCAAGATGCTATAGCTCAAGCTGATGAGGTTGATAGCCGCTTCCTACAATTCGAAGGTGGCCTGAGCATCACAGGTATGAAAGGATCAATTAACTATCAAGTATTGGAGTGATTATTCAGGAGTATCTAATTGAATTCTTCTTGGGCCTGCAGCACTTGTTGTGAGTGGTTCCTTCAACTTGGCCACTGCCCAAAACAAGGCACCTCCCCTAACTCACGAGCAAGCAACAAAGTTCGCTAATTACTTTTTGAGCAGGCGATCTGTCCAGACAGTGAAGGGTGTGTACAGCTTGTTGGATATTCTGAACATTCTGAGCTCCAACAAAGTAAGTGCGACACATGTTCAGTTCCAAGTTTGAATTTTATGAGCACATGATAACATTTCTTAATGTTTTTCTGTAGTTCCTGCTTCCTGTTGCTGTAAGCTTGGAGGGATCCAGTGCAGTTTCATCCACCAACCCTAAAATTCTGCTTAAAGTCAGTGATGTTGTTGGAAAACCCATCAGCACTTCTGCTGTGTCTGTAACTGCTGAATCAGCAAAGGGTGCTGAAAATGTTGTAATCCTTTCCAAGAAGAAATTTGAAGCAACTTCAGACAAGTAAGAATTTTTGTTCTTGAAATAATAAATTTCACTCTTGTTTACAGTATCCAGAATCGGCACAATAATTGCCTCAATAATACCAAACTTTTATTAAATACTTGTTTCAGAACTGTTTTTGCACTCAATGTCTTTGAAGAAAAACCTGCCCCTGGACAGTACAGCCTGACAGTAAGTGCTGCTCTGAATCAGGCTGACTCTCGCATTCCCTCCAACATCCTGACCACTGTGACTATCAAAGCCATGTGTGCAGTCACTATCACCTCATTTGAAATTGGAACAGCTGATGCTGACCAGACTACTCAACCTAAAATGCACAAGTAAGTTTTTAGCAATATATCACATTGTCAAATTTTGTTTGCAATACCCTAAACCTTCTTCTACTCTTCCCTACAGGGTTACATATCCTTCAAAGCTTCCCTCTGTTCTTGAAGCTGACTCCCAGCAGAAGGTGGTTATCCGTTTCCAGCTAGTTGCAGCTGGAACAAACAAACCTCTCACTGTTCATCAAGCATTCCTGCGTCTGTGGAATGAGAAGAGCAAGCAAGAAATTATTTTCAATGCTGAGAAGGATGCATCAAAAACCTACAAATTTGATATGGTAGGAACTTGCCATATACTTATTTGATTGAAAATATTACTACCTTTAATCATTTTATTTTGGTTTCCTTCGCTCCTAAACAATCTTTAATTATATATTGAATGTCTCCTAGGATGTTGGTGCCAAGGATCCAGATTTTGGTTTCTTATCTGGGGAGTTCCATGCTGATCTCATCATCGGAGATGCCATAATTGTCAACCCGCTAATGTGGCATGTGGCAGATTTGAAGCTGTCTCCACCCTCATCAGACAGTAAAGATGCTTCAATCACCAATCATGCCTATCTTTACAAACCTAAACCTGAAATTAAGGTATATATTGCCTCCATTTCTGTTACAATTTCTTAGCGGCACAGCCTTCATGTTAATTCTGTCTTTTTATCTGTACAGCACATTTTCCGGGAGCCAGAAAAGAGACCGGCAGCTGTTGTTTCAAACTTGTTCACAGCTCTTGTTTGTGTTCCACTTTTAATCCTTCTTGCTCTGGTAAGCATTTCCTTTAATTGAAACACATCTCTGTGTGACGTGACCTTCACATAACTTCCATATTGGCTTCATACATGAAATAAAAATTTGATGTTTAACTCTGTTTAACAAAATCTTTGTTTATTTTGCAGTGGGCAAAGCTTGGTATTAATGTTTCAAACTTCCCCTTCTCTTTGAGCGCCATTGGCTTCCATCTTGGTCTCACCAGTAAGTTTTAACAATGATTTAATTCATCCACATTTACCTATCCACTGCTGCACTGATTCTAAGCAATTTATCCTATTCCAGGTATATTTGGTCTGTTCGTCGTCTTTTGGCTCGAACTCAATATGTTCACAACAGTGAAATACCTTGTGGGGCTTGGTGCGGTGACCTTCCTCAGTGGCAACAAAATGTTGGCTCAGATTGCATCACGACCTAAAGTATAGTACTAGGAAGATACAAATAATTTCTTTAATTTCAGCCTAAGTTATCAAACATCTACACTGTGTTTTACATTCCTTAATTCTGGAAGCACATTGGCCTTATATTGTACATTTGTAACATTTTTTAACGAATTGAAGGAAAAGGAGTTTTTTTTTTTTTTTTTGTGAGTGATTCTATGTGTGCACTTTCATATTTCTTTGTAAAGAAAATTTTGTTTCACTTGTCAGTTTAAAAGAATACAAATTCTTATCAGATATTAAAATTTCAGAACTTGATGTTAAACTGTACTTTTATTTCATCAATTAAAGGGAAATGATCGAAATGATGGACACATTTTCTGTTGATTAGACAACTTTAATTCATAATAACGCACACACAATGATTAGGGTCTAGAATTCCTTAAAACTGATCTTGCAGTTGGGAAGTGCAGCCATCAGTTTCTTTTCCACTGCATCTATGTCATTCAACTGAGGCAATCCTTTAAGTTTTAATGTCTTCAGGTTGCTAGAATAATCAGATATTTCTTTTAGAAGTTTGTCATTAAGGCCATTAAGTTACACAGGAGCAATTGCATACCTTAAATTTGTGAGGGACAATATTCCAGTGCTAGTTATGTTGAGACAATATAAGACTTCTAAGTTTTTCAGTGAGTTTTTCAAAACAGAGAGCTTGGGAAATGCATCGTCATCAATGAACTTGCAGTTGTTAAAAATAATATTTTCAATGTGATCACATCCCTCTGAAATGGAAACGGGAATAATAAATAACAATTTAAGTGAACTAAGAGACATCATCAAATGAACTTACCAAAGTGACGAAAGCCATAGCCCATAATGCTGGAGTTAGAAGCATCTACAGTGCTGATGTAATAGCTGCCCTTGTCATTGCTAGTCAACGGTAGGGCATTATAATCCTCAACAAAGTCTGTGCACCCTTTCCACTGCACCAGGGCACCATTCCTCAGCAGCCACTCTGCACAGGCTCTGTCAGGGCCAACTTCTTTTACTCTGTCTTCTGAGTACCTGGTCAACAAAGCCATGGATCAGAACAACATTCCAGTTTACCATCCCCACCAAAATGTCCTTTATGCACACCTGTTGAAAACTGAATTTAACCAGTTCATGAAAAAAAGGTGGCGCTGAGGTTGATGTAATCCTACAGCTGCAAATCCAGTGCCATTTAATAAAGTGCAGCTCTACATGAAGGAAAAAGGAGAAAAGTTGGTGATATGACAGATAACACAATCTGCTTCTTTACCAAGCAGCTACAACAGAACAAACAACTGCTTCCGTGTAAACTTACAGGCACCACTTGTCGTTGTAGAGCAGTTGAAAATTGGCTGCATTTTCGTAACAGCTGTAATGCCACCATGTTTACAGTCACTCCAAAGACTCACTACAGCCTGACCAGTACTGTGACAAGCCATTGTAAAATGACATTAGAAGTCAACATTATGTCATCAGAAAACATTAATGAATGATTTGCGACAAAACACATTACTTTAGCCAGCCCCCTTTACAAATGAAATACACATGCACACAAAATGATTGAACAGTCGAACCCTTACTTCTAATGGAGCCGGCAAGTGGGAGATGACATAGACCTACTAACCTTTAAAAGATAGCGATATTCGAAATCAAAAGTGACAGCAAGCAGACGACTTGTGCTATTGCGTTGTTGTGCGAGGTGGGGCGGAGGGGGCGGTGGTGGAGGACAAGGGGGTCAACCTCGAGAGGGGTGGTCAACCTAGAGAGGGTCAACGGTAAACTCGGGAACGGGGGGGGGGACCAACCAGACAACTCAGGACTCTTCCAAAGCGCTCCACACAATATTCCTGAGAAACACCTGGTTAAGTCTGCCTCTTTCTCTCTCCACCTCTGCTTTCTTTCCTTTCCTGAACACAAGTACACAAGGGTGGAGAAGTAAAGAAGAACGAAGCAGTTTAGTCTCTCTGATATGTTACAAGGCTACGGCAACTTCTGCACTGCAGAAGTCTGATGAAAACAATCATGGCAGAACTTAATTTACAAGATGTTGATTTATACGAGTTATTAGGAATTGCTTCTACATCTACTGCATCAGAGGTATTCTTGTGGTTCTTTTTTTCTATTATTATACTCTCCTTTAAATTCAATCTTCTTTCTTTTGTCATGACCCCATTGGAACTGCATCGATGGGGGATCTCAATCACACCATTTTCTTGAAATCACTTGTGGGCTGTGCCTATTAATAATATAAACTTTACATTTATTGTTTCATTTCATTTTGCTTGTTTTCCTTAGCTCTTTTGTATCTTAATTTTTTATATTGGAATGAAAAAAAAAGGATTTGATGATGTTTTTGGTCATTTTAACCTAGCTACAGATCTATTTGACATGGAGTATGTTAAATTATTTCACAAGCATTAGAAACATATGAGGTGGTATACTTTTATTGTGTCTGAAAACTGGGTTTTTTCTCAGTAGCACTTATTTTACTGTATGGTTGACGTGTACCTAATTCTTCTCACATTGTGTTAAGTATCTTATATTTGTGTATACATCCACACATGGACCATATTTTATTCAACTTATAGTCGTATTGATTGCTCTCTGAATATTCTGTGTAAAATTTTTCTTCACTATTTTTCTAAAATCTTTTGTTTTCTTTCAGGTGAAGAAAGCATACAGAAAGAAGGCTTTAACATGCCATCCAGACAAGAATCCAGACAATCCCCGAGCAGCAGAGCTGTTCCATCAATTATCAAAGGCTTTAGAAATCCTCATAGATGAATCAGCCAGGGTAAGATAAATTTTTATTCCAATCCTATTTCTTACATATGGTTTACTTAATGTTCTATTTAATCCTGATTAGGCTGCCTATGACAAAGTTCTTAATGGCAAAAAAGCTGCAAAGCTGCGACACAGAGAACTAGACGAGAAGAGGAAAAAGTTAAAAGAAGACCTTGAGGCAAGAGAACGAACAGCGGCAGAAGCAAATGCAACTGCCAAAAGTTTAGATACAAGAACTGATGAGGAGAAGTTACAAGTATGTCAACCACTTTTACCTAATGCGAACTGCAAGATCAAATCACTTTTCCTTTGTATTGTTCATTGTCAACTCATTTCATTGTTCATGAAAATTTCAGGCAGAAATTGACAGACTCAGAAAGGAGGGCTCACGCCAAGTTGAAGAGGAAGTTGAACTAGTCCGCCAGCAACTGCAACAAGAAGTCAAAGTTACCCCATCAGAACAGCCTCAAACAAATGGTCTGAATCGTTTGCGCATAAGATGGAAAGCTAGCAAAGATGATCCTAACAATGGAGGGTATCCATATGAAACTTTAATGAAAATAATGTCAAAGGTAGGTAGTTTGTACAACTTATTTGAAAAGTGTATGACAATTTCATTCCAACAAGGCAATTAATAATTGTTTTCCTCAATTTTGTTCAGTATGGTGATATTGTGGCTCTAGTAGTATCTCCAAAAAAGAATGGCAGTGCATTGGTAGAGTTCCAAACCAAAGATGCTACTGTAAGTCAGTTCACATATTTTTTCTCATTCACTTTCTCAGTACAAATTTGGGAAGTGAAACTAAATTCATTTCATTGTCTGATTTTTTAGGACACAGCATTCTCTCTGGAGAAAGGATTTCTTTCAAACCCACTGACCATGGAGAGATTAGGTGAATCTTCTAAAACAAATTCTCAGGAATCTGAGACCATACCAGTTTCCAAACCTGTTGAGTTTACAAAAACAGAAGATGCTAGAAGTAGCATACCTTCAACCAATTTGTTTCCAAATTTAACTCAACCTGCTACTCATATGTCTAGTGCCATGCCCAGTTTCACCTCTGCTCCTGACTTCTCTCATCTGGTAAGAAACATTATCTCATCCATCTTCTTCCCTTCATCTTATGATTTTACTCTATATGGATGATTTAGTGCAAATCCTCAGAAGATTTGAAATGCATTTGTTACATCAGGAAATGGTGAATATTTATTATGGCACCACTTTTTAAAACAAAGTATTTATCTCAGGTTCCCAGCCAGTGCCTTATGTTTAATATATGTTTATAAATTTCATTTGGGTGAAAGTTTTTAGTAGTTTGGACTTTGCTGAAGTAAGGTCTCTATTGGCAGACTTATGTCAAGCCAGGATAAATTTTTGTACTTTTTATCAAAGCTGGCCTACTTTTGCACTTATTCATGGAACTGGTGCCTTTACCTTTATTTGTAGGGGGTAAAAAGAGCTTACCTTCAGTTATAATTAATGTCTGAAACTTGCTGTGAGAGAGTAAATTGAGTCTTAAATCCTCATACTCACTGTCAGCCTTGATTCAGACTTGATGCTGAAAGTAGACAGGACGCTACCTTCCTCAACACAAGGCTGAGCGGAGCTGACTTACAATGCTTATCCTCTCACCCCTGCACATAAAATTTCCAGGTTGCTGTACTTTTAAAGTTTGGGTTTCACTTGGCTGTGCTTTGCATTTGTAATTTTTTTTTTAAAGTGGTAACTTTGTTTTAGGGGTCATGCCTTGAGTATTTTCAAAATATTTCAGACGGCAGCCTGTTATGTAAGGCTAACTTTAGGAGTTATGTAGTTCTTAATCATTTTGTTGTTGTTGTTACTGTTTTTATTTTTGTTTGTATTATTTTGGAGTTATCTGAGCGAACTATCTTCTCCATCTTTGACCCTGGTACTTTAAAAAAAAAAAACTTATTTATTTATAATAAGTTTTTTAAATTGATTGTCCTCTTTGCATGACCCTCCATCCATTTAAGAGCCATCAGTGCTGCTACTGGTACTTTGCTTGATTAGTGGGGTTGGTTTTTTAACACTCCAAGCCAATAAGCTGCGTGAGAGTGATTGCTGGAGAGCAGGAAATTACTGGGATGTCTGCAGTACACTCTATGTGCGGAGATCCAATATAGGCTGTATTGCAGCTTGTTCTGATTCCTGTGTGTAGTGATATCAGTGTGCAATTGTCTTTTGTTTACTGTTGTGTGTGCCTGTAGGTGTACATGTGTGCTCAGTAATGTCTGCGTAAAGTGATGGTTGTGGGTTTAATAGTTTTGCCACTCCCTTCTCTCTGTCAGCATGTGAAACAGAAAAGAAACAAATATTCATCACCTACTCATTGATTCACCTATTTCTCTAAAACTGCACGCTCAATTTGCTAGCCACTACATTGTTCCATTTCCTAGCTGGGTGTTTGAGTTCTGTCTTCCAGATTTGCTGTTATTCTATTTTTCTGTGCAATAATACAAAAATGCTAGGAAACTATTGTATCATTTGGCCCTGATTTGATTACTTTTCTCTTTGTTATCTTGTAGTTTTGTACTAACTTGTGATTACATTTCACTCAGCTTGGGTGTGGAAATCTGCATCTGAAACTTTCACAAAAGAGAACACTGTTTTATGCTTTACTGGGACACTCAAACCACACCTCCTCTTTCTTTCTGTACAGACTTTAAAACTTTACTTCACATCTAAACCAGTTGCAAATTACAAGCCAATCAAGGTTGGAATCATCTGTGCATTAACACAAAAGATATCCTTATCATTCATTGATCCTGACGGCGGTCGCAGTGTATCCCCCTTTCCACTTTTTTTCTCTCATTCTTCAGTTTATCCTTTTTGTTTTTTTCAAGTTTAATATACATTTCCTTTTCTTATTGGGGTGTTTCTAACCAGACTGTTAAAGAAGGCAGTCAGTTTTTGGTCTCCTTCTACTTCCTGCACTTCAGAGTGAACAAACCAACAAGGGAAGTTTTCTGCTACTGAAAGTATAGAACAATTTGCCTACCAAGCCAAAGATTTTTACTGGAAGGGCATGATTTAGTGACATAGTCACATGATAAGCTGTGTAGTTAAAGCTTTTCATACCTCTTTCAATCACCCCCCCCCCCCCCTCTTTTTTTTTCTAAATTTGTTTCTCAAGTATTTAATGTAATATGGGTTTAAATTTTCTCGAGTTTTCAGTTCTGTGTGCTTTTCACACTAAACTATTAGTGAGGACCCGTGACTTGAGACTTGAGTGTTCAACAGTTTGTCTATCTACACTGTGTTTCAAGATGCTGAGGTAAGTTCAAGCAGAGCATTGAGGACAGAAAATGGACGAAACAATTTCATATCAATCTCTTTGGCTTGCATGATTCGGCAGTTTATCTGTAACAAAGAGCTGCTCTCATGCTTCACATGGAGTATTTTCAACTAACCTTTGTCTTCAAAACCAGTCAACAACAAACTAAGGTAATTCCAAGTTCTAAACTCCATATATTTATGGTCGTTTTGAGTTTTACTTGTGCAAATTATTCATACCTGTACTCCTTCCTCTGCATACCTCTTTTCTTTTGGTAATGACAGACCATATTCATTCCCATATCTTAAGTTTCTGTGAAGGCAACAACATACTGTTTCATCTGAGTGTAGGGATCGCCCAACATAGTTAGCCTGCCAGTTTATGAATTTGTCTGCAAGGTGAAACTAGTTTAAGAAATAAGAGTGGAAGAGATTGTGGGTAGTGAGTGGCACATACTTTTTTAAAATGAAATTGGCTGTGGGCTTTTAAACTTCCATCACATGAAGTATTTTTGTAGTTCAGTTATGTCCACGTGGGTGTGAAAATTTAAGCTCTGTTGCTTAAAGGTGCTGGAGTTTGCAAACGGAATGGTGTAGGGGTGGAAGGTCATCACTGTTCAGTATTCATGAATTTTTTTTTCACGCCAATATTTCATGTAACATCTTAAAACCTTTGAAAACAAGGGTATCATGTCTCACCATTACTTTAAATTCATGATGACTGATTATTTCAGCATGCTGAAACTCATGCCCTGCATGTAATAAATTATTTTGTTATGGTAGGAAAATTTAGGTAGCGTGGTCCAAGCTTTTTGTTTCAATGCTTCCTTTGCATGTTTAAGGTACTGTCATACAAAGCACCATGTAGTGTTTTCCCTTCCCTCTATTCATCAATGCTATTGCGTGATGTTTTCTCCTTAACAGCTGAAATCCAAAATATCATACTTACGAAGTAGCCAGACTTTGCTTAGGATGAGGTAAACAATTACAAGTAAGGGCTGTGGTAATTAGACCATCCTCTTTTAAATATATGTGGCTGGATAGGCAACTCATATATTAGTCATATTGGAGATATAATTTTACTATTTGACCAGTTTGCCTTACCTTTACAATTAAAAACACAGCAATGCCAAGGAATTGTAATTTTCAGTGAAGTCATCTGTTACTTTCAAAACTTGTACAAGAGGGATAGGCCGTTCCAGGTTTTGTTATTGTCTGTTTCAGGAAGGAGCATCTACCTCAGATCTTGACTTTGAAAGCATTGTGTTGCGGAAGATGAAACAAGCACAGGAGCGGAAGAAGCTCATAGAGCAGATGACAGAAGACGACTCTTAGTGTTTTAAAGTATTTAAAATTCAGTATTTATTTTTCTCCTTACAAGACTGCATTTATGTTTATAAACGTACAAAAATATTTTGCCCAAATAAATTTTTTTACCTTACTTAAATTCCTAATCAGATTTATTCATAAGTCCTTATTTTCATGCTTGACAGATAGAAGGGAATGTGTTGACTTTGATACTTTACAGAGATATTTGAGGTAACACCCAGCACCAGAAAACCCTGAGAAAACCACACTTTCATGGTCTCTTTTTTTCTTCTTTCTTTCTTAGCAAGTAGACTAGTACATTGGTTTCAGGAATTCCCGAAGTGGCTGCTCCTTACCACATACCAGGAGGGGGAACTTGTTGAATGGCTTTGTACTGATCCTTGATATTCCATACATCCCTTTTCAGCTGTACGCAAACTACTTGGGGCAGCACCTGCGATACCAGCAGTCGATGCCCACCCCTGCCCACTCCTTCCAGGCCCAGCATGCTCAAATGATGCTGCCCGGGGCTGGAACGGTCATGATGCCTGGTATGGCGTCCATGACGTCCATGATGGGCTACGGCCACGTGCCCCAGTACCCGGGGTACAGCAACCATCTAATCGGCCTCCCTAGCTTCCCTAGCTACCCTGGGTGGCCGCTGGGGGCCACGGCCCACGGGGCTCACGGGGCCCACGCCGCAGTGACCCACGGAGGTTCCCGCGCTGCCGCTGCTTCGTTTGCTGCCGGTCTTCCAGTGCTAAGAAGCCAGATGCAAAGCCAGATGCAAAGCCAGATGCAAAGCCTGTCCACTATGAATGTGAATGCTTTCCCTTCCATGGCCACTGCAGCACCCGTCTTTTTCCCCCAACTTCTCAACGGACTCCCCGCCGTCATACCGAGATAGTACGCTCTCAAGTTCAGAAGTTAATTTTGTTTTCTCTACTTATTGTTTCTCATTCATCGAGGACTCTGTCCTTCCTTTGGGTGTTTGTTGTGCATTTTGAACATCAGCAAGACACAGCTCGCTGTCATTTCTCCTCCGTCAAACCCCAACTACAGTTTAATTGAATTAAGCTGCTGAGTGTTGTGTTCTTTCAGTACTAGTCATTATATTCACTATAATGTCACTGACACAAGAATATGAAAAAAAAAAAAATATATGAAGAAGGCTTTGAGATGGAATTGTGTACTTTGAGGCATAGAATGTATCTTGAAAGTAATGTTTCTATTACTTGTACTGTTTTATCCTATCTTGAATTATTTCCGGCTTTACCCAGAAATGTACTCTTTTGAACTTGTAATTTATTTTTCTCTGTAGATGTTAATGTCCTGTAGCACAACTACTTTTCTTTTGCATACTCACCAGGTTTTTTTTAACCATTACTTTTTTACTTTACTTGTTGTAATTAAATTATGTTTTGAAAAAGGTTTGAGATCTGTTTATGCAGAGATCAAAGGTAATCAATCAAATACGCTGTTTTCTTTTTGTTTTGCCGAATTATGATTGAGGTCCAGGATCTGGTTTGTAGGAACTGCATATGGCACTTGTGTTGGAAACTGTTTCATTTCAAATTTAATTTTAAGTCACATGATTCTTCATTCACAATTGCTTGAAATTTATGTTATTTTTTTTATTCATAGCAACAATCACTTGCTTGAAATTTCATCTCACCATGGACTAAATGTGTTATTTTTCTGTGCCTAAAGTAGTCTGCTCATCCTGGACCAAGACATAAATAACATTGTGAAGAAGTGATTCTATTTTCAGTACAATGTGTCAGTCAAATTATAAGTTTTAAGATATGCATATTAAAAGTCACTTTGGCTTCTTTCTGAGAGAGGGAACATACTTTTCTAAAGTCTTTATTAAAATTTACTCCAAGGTCTTTACTTTTAAGTTATGTCATAGCAGACCTACTATTTAAAAGAATTTATATGCTCGAGTTACAACCATGTTATCGTGTGTTTTTACATGCAGAATTGTGTTGGAAATTTAGCGTTGTCTTGAAATCATAAGACATGAGTTATGTGATAAGATTTGTTAAAGTGCTGTTGATATTCAACCTTTTTTTTTCCTTTGAATAAATGTAGTTCCTTTAAACATTGCTCGTTATTTTTATTTTGTGGCTGTGCCTTATGCATAGTCCAGAAATGCCTCCTGTCACAGGACCTATCCTTAAAAGCCCACACAACACAATCCTCTCACAACCCGATCAATAAATTCAATGGAAATAGCACTAGCATTTTAGGGAGTTCAGGAAGCGAGGCTCCGCTAGACCCAGATAACGTGGCTGGAGCCCCAGTGCGGCAGAAGCCACCAACGTATTGGAGCAAAAGAGGGGGGGGGGGGGGCTCAGTTCAAAGAACAGCCCCAAGGGGTGGCTCCCTGTGCAAGTGGTGCAGCAAGGGAGGGCCAGACCCCCCTTAGGCGGCCCCCGCCACCCCGCAGGTCCTGGGGTCCGGGCCGCGCTCGGGGCGGGCGCGGGTGGGCGCCGGCGGGCTCAACTCAGCCCCCTCACATTCACCTCGCCCCTCAAGTAAAGCCCCCCCGAAGGGAAGCACTGCCTGACGGGATCCTTATTTACCGTCCGCCACGGCGGCCCGCTGGTGGCCCGGTGCCGGTGACTTGGCGCGCTGCGTCCTCTGGCGGGGGCCTCTGACGGCCTCGTGGCCTGCATCGTGTTCGCCGCGGGACGCAGGGCCGCAGGGGGTGTCAGTGCCGTGCAATGAGTGTCGCCGCTGAGTAACGCAGCAGCAGGAGGGAGTCCGAGGCTGCCGAGGCCCAGGACGAGGCCCGCGGCGCCGCGCACGATCATGCTCGAGGTGGACGGACTCGGACTGGATGGACCGACACTCAACAGTAAGTCTGAACCGGGCCGGGCTGCCGGGCTGGGCCGGGGCGGGGCAGACCCGATCGGAGCTCGAGGCGGTCGCCTTAGGGTATCCCGTAATACTGGTGCGTCCACGATGATGTGTGACCCCCCTCTCCCCGCTTCCCCCAAAAAAAAACTAAAAAAAAAGGGCTCAACCAATGATATTTGACCCCACCGATATTTTTCTAAATTTTGGGCCTTTTCGAGACCATGTTTTATGAAAGTCCAAAAAGTCATACGGAGCTCACCGCGCGCAATTCCCCCGGTGGGTGACAAAATCCGATGTAGAAGTGCCATACGAGTCCCCCCCCCCCCCGGAGTGGTGTCCACCTGGGGTTGTCCTTCATACGACACGGGCGCACTACGAAGCGGGTGAGACCACCCTGGCGGGAGTCACGACCCCGTCAGGCGTAACCTAGTCGAGAACGGGGGCTAACACCCTTTCCAGTTGAGACGGAGAGCGTCTCTAATACTGCTACTAACCAACCCCCCGGTCGGATGCCTCTTTTATTTTTGATCTCATTTACGAGGTGATAATTTTGAAGGAATAAGAACAACCGCCATTTGCATTTAATTGTATATTTTATAATGAAATAAAACAGTTTCGACCATTCAATACATAAAATAGGAAATATAATTTCGACCAATGAGTGTAACGAGCTGATCCCCTTCCCTTGTCGGCCAGACGCCAGCCGTGCGCGGCATCGGCTGCCCTGCGCAGCCCCGCCGAGGCCCCCGCCTCCTTTGGAGTCCCCCGCAGGTCCCTCGCGGTCCCCGCGGGATACGCGCCGGCTGCCCCCCCCCCCCCCCCTCCCCCCCCTCCCCTCCCCAGCCCGCCCGCGCCGCCGTCCCATCACTTGCGTGACTGCCGTGACTCGTGTGATTCACCCACTGCCACCCTTCTGCCTTTTGCCTGCCTCCGCCTCGGCGCTGGCTGGCGCTGCTGGCGCTGCTGGCGCTGCTGGCCGTGTTCCCTGTGGCCCCCTGCCTGTGCCGCTCTCGTCCCAACGACGGTCTGCAACGGGGGTGCGATGCAGGACCACGGCCACGGCCACACTGAGAACAGAAAAGTCGTGACCGTCGCTAAAACTACATATTTGGCGGCAATAAAGCGGTTTGAAGAGGCTGTTTTGAAAACTTGACCTTGCATTCAAGATTTTGGATCTGGGCAAGAATCTGCTTGGCGCCAGGATTTCAAAATAAAAGAAATATGGAGACACATATGACCTTGTCTGATATGGGAAACGATGGAGTAAGTTGTAGGCTTCATCGTGGCCTCCCCAAAACAATAGATCTTCCGCGTTTTCCATCAGAAGATCATGTGATTTTTTGAAATCCTTTAGCGCCAAGCTGAGCATAAAACTCCAATCTCAGATCCCAAAGCTAATGGCATGGCTAATGGTAAATGTTTCAAACATCCCCTTTAAGCCCTTATTTCCCAAAATTGGTCGATTATCAGTATGAGAGTATCTGCTAGCAGCTCCGCACAGGGAAAGGAATTCCCTCACGAGCAAAAGGGTCGAAAAGGTCTGTCCGCGGGTTTGTCACTGTCGCAGCCGGATAATGTGTTCTTCTCGTCTGGTATGCAAATGACACCCCACTTCTGAAAGGACACCACAACTGCTGCTCCGGGCCGCTGGTCTGTTTTAAAATGTGGGTCAGAAGCGAACGGCGGCGCAGCGGGCGCGTTCAAAAATGTGGGTTAGTTGGGCCACGGCGCGGTGCGATGCAACGAGTTGGGGTTGAGACCCCCTCCCCTCCAGCCGGTCTAAGCAGCGTAAGGCACGGGGAGAGAGAGAGAGGGGGGAAAGGAGGGGGGGGGGGCAGGTGCGTGCGAGCGAGTGAGACTCAGGCGCCCGCTGCCTGGTGGGTAGGCAAGCCCGCAACACCCGCCTGTGCGGCACAATCTTGTTGCCTACCCCGGCGCTCGCAGGCGCTCTCAGAGTGGTCACGTGGTTGTGACGCCGGTGTCGGCCGTTCTGGTCAACCTGTGGCAGAAGCAGAAGCAGAAGCAGAAGCCAAGCGCAGAACATCCTGCAGGGGCATTCCTGCCAAGAGGGGTCATCGCATCGCAGACGGATTAGCGGGAGGGGGCGGGGGGGGGGGGGGGACTGTGTGTATGAGAAGCGGTCGCCGCCCCCAGCATTTCTGAAGCGCGGCAGTGGCGCCCCCCGAGGGGCCCGGCGGCTCAGAGGGGGCGGGGGGGGGGGGGCGCAGTGCGTGAGGGCCGGGGGCGGCCGGGGGCGGCCGGGGGCCAGGCCATGCCCCACCGGCCCCCAGCACCCCCAGCCGGCCCGTGCCAGCCGGGGACGCCCACAGCACCACGCCACGCCACGCCAGGCCCCTGGGCTCCCGCCCACGCAGTGCCTTGCGGGGACATCATGCCGGAGGGAAGGGGGCGTCTTTTTAACGGAGGTCCTGCAGGCTGCGGCCCTGTAGTAGGCCTGTAGGGGGTCCTGTGGGGAGTTCCCTGAGCGGGTACTGATGGGGGTCATGCAGGGGATCCTGGGCATTGGCCCCGCGTGGTCCATGGAGTCCAGCGGGCGCTGCTGTTGCTGTCGAAGGACGAGATCGTCTCCTTCGTGCAGCAGAGGCAAAGCGTGCAGAGCCGCAGCAGTCAGCAGCAGCAGCCCCGGGTGCCGGTGCCGGTGCCGGGGCCTGCTATCGACCAGGCCGGATGGGGATGGGATTCAATACACGCGGCCCGCCCTCCGGCCTAATCACTCCCCCGACACAAACCGCAGACTTGCGCTCCAATTTGGATGAGACCCGTGTCCCGCGGCGGGCTGTGGCGCCTGTGGCATGGCGCCTGTGGCATGGCGCCTGTGGCATGGCGCCTGTGTGGCACGCGGGCGCCGCTATGTGGGTCGAGGCGGCAGCGGCAGCCGTGAGGCGGGGAGAGCGTGCAGTGCGCAGCGGTTGCATGCGTGAGGTGATTGGAAGGGGTGGGGGTGGGGGGGAGGGAGGCATCCCCGGGACCCCCCTCCCTCTACTACGGCGGGAGGGATGACGGCGGCTTGTATGTGTTTTGGGTCCGGGCCTTGTGGGGGCCAAGCTCGGGGTCCCGAACAGGACTCCACCGCCGTCAACAGCGTGCGCCTGCGAGATCTAGGGTAGGCCAGCCCGCACGGCACCCTTGCCTGCACATGCCGGGGTTGCCTACCCTGCAGGCGCTTTAGTACCCAGAGACAGCTCGGCCGCTCGAGCGCGGGGTGTCGACTGGGATGCTTCTGCAGACGTCTCGCAGCCGCGCAGGTGTGAGGCAAACCTACGGACGGCCCCCAGCCCGCGGCGCCCACCTGGATCGATCCCGCCATAACAACGGAGAGTGCAGCAAGTGAAAGGTGAAGGGCCGTTACAGCCCGGCCAGAGGGTCTGGTCCCCGGCCCGGGGGCCGCGGCGTGTTAAGAGGAGAGCCTCCAACGACTCATTCTTGCATCTCGCTCGCCCTCTGATCATACCGGGGCGAAGGAGCGAGAGGGAGACCTGTGGACCTCGCTTCCTGCCGGCCGAGCAGGAACGTTTTGGGGAATGGTCAGATGAAGCGGTACGGAGAGGGAGGCGGAGGGGGGGGGGGGGCGTTAAGAAAATGTTTGTACAGCGGGGGAGGCACGGGCTGAAGGCTCGACGGTGCCTCTCTCACTCTCACTGCCGGGGCCGCCGGGGCGGGCAGGGCGGACAGCTGACGGACCGGTGGAGTCCACATCCACACTACTGCAATGCACTCCCCAGCCGACTCACGGGATGCCGTCTGTTGCAGGCCGGGCTCTCCCCATGAGGTCCACCAGCGCCGCGTCCTTCGGCGAGGACGGCCAGGTAAGTGCCGGCACACACACACACACACACACACACACACATCCTGGTCACACGCGACACTGTCATTTAACTGAAAGGAAATTTGAAAAATTTCGGAAAGGCAAGAAAGATTATTCTTATGCACCATCAATCTTAAAAAATCTATTTTGAAATTCGACCGTCGTCCACAAACTTCAGGTGGCTACATCGCTGAGTTCAGATCTCTCTCTCCTCTCTCTCTCTCTCTTTCTCTCTCTCTCTCTCTCTCTCTCTCTCCCACACAACCTGAGCACATGACGTGTAGTGAGTGCGCTGACATGTCGCTGAGGTGAGGAGAGAGCCCTGTCATCGTCACACAGGCGCTTCAAATCCTACGAATGTCTCTCCATTAGTCACTATATGAGCCTGGTGAAAGGGGAAAGGAGGAGGAGGAGGAGGAGGAGGAGGAGGAGGAGGAGGAGGAGGAGGAGGAGGAGGAGGAGGGGGGGGGGGTCTGCCAGGATGCCGCGCCGCCGTGTTTTGTTTGGGTCCGCTACGCCCCGCCCTCGGTGTTGCGGCCGCTTAGCAGCCAGCCGTGCGGATGGGATGGGAAGAGGGAAGGCCGGGGCTGAGACTGGGGGCCGCGAGCACATGGCGGCTGTGCGCTGTGCGGCGCTGTGCGGCGCTGTGCGGCGCTGTGCGGGGTGCGGGGGAAGGGGAGGGAGGGGATGGGAGGGAGGGAAGGGGAGGGAGGGAGGGGAGGGAGGGAAGGGGACGTTGGCGACGCCTTGCTATGCCGGGCTCTGCTCTGCAGCCTGAGGCCCACGGCCGGGGGGAAAACGACGGGACGACGACGACGTTTCTTGTGCCGACGGCCGCCTGCTCTCCTCATGTCAGCCCGGGGCCCGGGGCATGCGGCCGGGCATCGCAGTTACATAACGTACGAACCGCGACCCAGGCGACACCGTCGGCTGTCAGAGTAGCCAGGGAGCGCATCGGAGGAGCGCAGCAACACAGTGCAATGATGCCTGTAGCCTGCACACGGTGCCGTGCCGTGCTGCTGCCGCTGCTGCTGCTGCCGCCGGTCAGCGGGAAGCGGTTCTCCCGCCCCCGCCGCCTCACCGCCAGCCCCCCACCAGCCCCCCCGACGACAGGGGGGCAGGGGGCACCGAGGGCCCGAGCCGAAGCACTCGATCAGAGGGGTCATCGGGTAGGGGAGGGGAGGACGTCCCGGCGGGGGCGGTGAAGGGAGCTGCTCTGGGCCACGCCGCCGATGACGCCGAGCTGATGTGGCGGTGGCAGGGCGGTGGCAGGGGTCCCCGCCGTGCTTGGCCCAGCCCCGGCCCCCAGCCCGCGCAGTGCCGCAGCCCGCGCAGCCGGCGGCGTATTGGTTGGCGCGGTGTGGAGCAGCGCAGCGCCGAGCTGCCGCCGGGAGCTGCTCTGCGCGGCCGCAGTGGACCCGTGCCGTCGCCGTCCTG
Organism: Odontothrips loti; assembly: GCA_038380765.1. Classification (NCBI taxonomy): domain Eukaryota; kingdom Metazoa; phylum Arthropoda; class Insecta; order Thysanoptera; family Thripidae; genus Odontothrips; species Odontothrips loti. Next base: position 23,413,776 of record CM076243.1, read on the forward strand.
GCAGTCGCTGACGCGTGCACCACCTCGTCGTCGAGGACTTCCCGGACCTCCTCTCCGATACGGGTGTCCCGGGGCTTCGGGACAGACCCCACCGACAGACACGTTAACCCACTACGGTGTGGCAGAGACAGGACTGTGAGTGGCGGTGTGCTCGCGTCCACGCCGGGCCGGACCCTGCGCTGGGCGGAAAGCACAGCCTGGCAGTGCACTGCTGCGGTGTGGTGTCTAGGCTGACTCAAGAGGAGGTGAAGCCTGCCGAAGCCGTTCGAGTGCAAGCTACAGGTGGGAGCACAACCCACACACCCGTGATCACACATTATATGACGTTGGTGGCATCGACGTCTTCCTGGACAGGAGTCGGCCAGACGTCGCCGACGAGGCCGCCGACATGCCCGCAGCCCCACAGCCCCGGCAGCGGCCGCAGCGGCCGCAGCGGCCACAAGTGAAACGTGACGCCAGAGTCACGAACACGATGGCGGCCGATATGCTTCTGAGGGGGAAGGAAAGGAGGCGTTTCTCCCCCTCTTGCATCTTCGCAAACCTGCAGCAGAAAATAAACAGTTCGCAAATTTAATGGCAGTCCGTCTTGTGGTCCAACGACTCGGCAGGACCCGCGTCGTGTCACTTCGCGTGTCGGCAGTAGTGCGTTTATGTAACCATCATCACATCACACACGGCTGCTGTAGGCTGCTGTGACGCCGCGCCGGGGCATGGCATGGCCAAGGGCAGGATACGGGACCCAATCAGGAACACCGCCTCATTACTCTAACTAGGACCCGCTTAGGACGGGCACGCTAAAAAGGAGGGTGGGGGAGAGCGAGATAGAGATAGAGAGAAAGAGAGATACAGAGAGACTGGCAGACACAGAGAAAAATTGGCTAGTCATTTTTTCGCTTTTTAGCAAGTTACTTTCTTTTATTTCTGCGGCCCGCACTGGAGATTTTTTGTTGACCAGTGGCGCAGTGGTCCAGCACCACTTCACTAAGTAAAAGAAATAGATCATCAACTTCCAACAGAAAATCATCACATTTTCCGGAGCTCTGAAATGTGCTCTTATCCCAATATTTCGACCAAACTTGCGTTGCTCGTCACATTTCAGGAAAGATGCACCATCATCAAATGGTTCTAACAATTATGGCGATCGTCGTTTCATTTACTGTGATGATGCATAATGCAGTCCATATCAGAGGGAAAGCCTCTGAAAAAAATAAAAATTGAAATAAATCATAAACGCAAACGAACACAAATAGCGCGGTGTAATCTATCTGATATGACAACGACGCGATTGCTGCGGAAGCAGTTGGGACTCGTGGTTTGATTTTAAACAGTGTGGTTGAACAGCTGGCCCCCGCGGCCCGAAGGGCCAGGCTGGCACCGTGTGTGTGTGTGTGTGTGTGTGTGTGTGTGTGTGTGTGTGTGTGTGTGTGTGTGTGTGCTCCCGATCAGTCACTGCGATGCGCGCCTCGGCTGCCTTTGTCTCACCCTTCTCGCCTCGAGGGGGTGACAGAACAACACGCTTGTCCGACATTCACGCGACGCGGCAGCCAATTTGCATCCCGCAGTCGTTTCTTTTCTTTCTTTCCCTTTCTCCTTTTGTGTCTTATTTCAATCTCTTGTTCTCCGCATCAAGTAGCCCGTCTACGATATTTAGTCGCAAGAGAGCGAACCAGTTTAGGCCAGTCTGCGCACAGATAGCGCCTGCCGGGTAGGCAACCACGACTGCTGCATGCACGCGTGCCGTGCGGGCTGGCCTACCCCGGCATTTGCAGGCGCTCGGCGTCTTCAGGCGAAAGGCGAATTCGGACTTTCCCGTCCGATCGCGAGTGCGGTTAAGTGTGCAGGGATAACTAAAACAGAGTGCGCGAGAGATGGCGCGAAATGTGCGTCGTCAGATCCTCGTCGTCAAGACGAGAGTAAAGAGAGCCAGCAGAGCCGTGTGTGTGTGTGTGTGTGTGTGTGTGTGTGGTGTGTGTGTGTGCCATTGCTAAGTACGACATGGCCGCGCCGCACAACTCCAAGCGTCACGTGACATATGTTGGGCTCATCACTGAGGCGTCGCCGCGAGGCGTGGGAGTGAGTGAGACGGGGCGAGGAGTGTCCAGCAGCGGCTGCCATGCCGCCTCGGCGCCACGCTTTCCAACCAATCCACTAATCCGGGTCATGTGTGACTCGGCAGACCTGGGAAGCGGCATGGGCGGCGCGGGCCGAGTGACGAGGGCAAGGAAACACCGACGCGTTGTCTCAAGGAGGCGGCCGGAGATATCGGGCGACCCGAGTCATCCCCTCCACAGTCCACCAAAACCGCAGACGGGGTGAATAGGGTATTCCAGCGAATCTGACAATGGAATGGAAGGAGGTAGAAAGGAGGGTGGTGGTTAGGGGTTGGGGCGGCAGCCATTCCACGCTATACACTGCTATCGCAGGCGAGGGGATACGGAAGTACGAGTACGTGCGCCTCCTTGCATTCCTCACACTTCCGTTTTCAGATTCGCTCGAATACCGTATGGCGCCCCTCGTATATGGCGAGTCGTTGGCGGCCAGAGGGCCGAGAAGAAAAATGAGATGCTTCTTCCCCCATCGCTACAAACGGTAATGCCAACCCACCAGGCGCCGTTGTGCGCTGAGACTAGCCAGACCAGGACATCGTCATGGACGCCACACTTGAAGGATGCCCCCGGATGACCCCCATGTGTACGTGTCCCCGAACAGAGGACCGGTCAGGGGGTCAGGGTTAAGGCAGAATTGGGGCAAGGGCGCTGCTAGTGCGCCTCGCCATGCGTGGACCAACGGCCGTGGCTGTGCCGGGCTGTGCCGGGCAGTGCCAGCCGCACTACGCACCCCGCGGACCCACAGCTAGCTGCTGCCCCAGCTGCCGCCACAGGATGCACCTATCACCCGGGTCCGCCGCCTGACGCTGCCGCTGCCGCTGCCGCTGCCGCTGCCGCTGCCGCTGCCACTCCCCCACCGGCCGCTCGCCCACCCCTACAGCTATGGCAGGGCCGTTGAGCGGTGCGGAATAGGCGGCCGCCATGACAAACTTCGCAAGTGTCTCCATTGACGTGTGCGTGTGTGTGTGCTTGGTCCCGCAGCCGGTGCCGCTGTGCGTGTTCTTCTGGACACCGCTGCAGGCGCCCCAGCCGCCGCCGCCGCCGCCGCAGCAGCCGCCACCCCCGCTGCCGCCCCCTCCGCTGCCGCCGGCACAGCTGCCACCGCTGCCACCGCTGCGACCGGAGCGAGAGAGACCGCTGCTGAGGCCGCGGTGAGTTGCATCCTGCAGCCAGGCCTAGAAACGCAAACCGAAGAAGGCACCGCTCAGAAACTACGTGACGAACATCGACGGGTGGAGCGTCAGGGTCAGACAGGCGGCCGCGGCCTTCCGGCAGGGTCAAAAGCATTCCGGCAGATACCCCGCGCTCGAGCGCCCCGGCGTCCGACGCTTGAGCGCGGGGTATCTACTTGAATGCTTTCGCAGACGTCCCAGCCACTCAGAGGATGCTTCGTAATTTATGGACGACCCCGAACGCAAACATAACTCCCACGACGGTAGTCGCCGGCGCCATAAATATTTTTCATACCGGCTCGGCGTATTGATCGCTGCCTTCGTGCTCTCCGCCTTTACAGTGTAGTTTTTCACCACGCACACGCACACACGCACACACGCACACACGCACTCGCACACTCACATTTCACCTCGCGTCATCGGAATTCCACCTCCGTTTTAACGGTTTTCATAAATTCCATCGGTGACACAAAGTGCCATCCGACGGCCGCCGACGGATGCTGCCGTTTTATTTTGGCCAAGATTATCTGTGCTCCTGTCTCTCTCTCTCTCTCTCTCTCTCTCTCTCTCTCTCCTCTGCTCCCTCCCGGCTTAGCCCTCCGGTCGGCCGCCTATATTTAGCGGCACAGGGCCTGGCAGGGGGCTCCCGCGCCTCCCGCGCCGGCAGCGCCATGGCAGTGCCCTGCCCTGCCCACATGCAGTGTTGCATATGATGGAGTGCACATGGATGTAAACTCACACGAGATATGCGGTGTGCGAACTTTGTACAGAGCCGTTTTCGTTCTGGTTTCAAAGTTGGAAAGAGGAAAATTGTAGAAATGAGAGCTGTTTTGTGTGCCGGTCGTGCGGGCTGAGGCGGCCGAGGTGGCGGCTGCGTGCCGCGTGTGACAGCGTGACAGCCGTCAGGCACAGCCAAAGGCTCGGCGGCGGTGCAGCGAGCGCGGGGCGAGGGGGCTATTTGTGCCCCCTGCCCACGCCCCCCCCCCCCCCCCCCCCCCAACTTTATGAGTCTCTCTCTCTCCCCCGCACTATTACCCCGGCTCCCCCTTTGTGTCTGCATTTCGGTCCGATCGCCGCATCCGTCGCGCATCCAGCGGCAGAGGCGTTAAAATTACCCGGCCGTCCCGTCCCGTCCCACGGGTTCAAGTACCCGTAGCGTCCGCTCAGTTAGCGCGCGCGCGCGCGATGAATTTCCCGATCGCAATCGGGTTTCTCAGCCGCGCAGACGGTTGTGACGCAGCTCATGGACGGCCCCCTCTGGCCATGCAGATTTGGAGGGCGCCCTGGCGCCGTCCTGGTGTTGGCCGCGCCATATGAAGGGGCACCTCTGTGGCGCACTCTGAGGCACACTGACTCCCTCTGTTCTGTGTCACGGCCGCCACACACGCACGTGCACACGCACACGCACGCACTACCACGGCACTCGAATCACTCCCAACCGGCTGCACGGACGGCCACAGTCCTCATAAGGTTCCTCATTGTCCGCCGACTTGACTTACTCATCCCTTACTCCCGCCGTATGACTGAAAGACACTTTTTGCGTTGCAGGGCGGCCCGGGGGGAGCGCATCTCGGCGACATCGGCGGAGGCCGCACCCGGTGAGTAGCACTCGGCGCACGCCTCCACACAACCTGCGTGTTGGCGCTACTCTATGAGTACTGTTCTGGATACACGGGGTCAGTAAGTACGTCCTTGATAGTAAGTACCGCCGTAATGGCAAACCTAATCTGGCCAGTCAGCGCCTGCTGGGTAGGCAAACCACGGCTCCGGTGCACACGTGTCGTGCGGGCTGGCCTACCCTGGCCCTCGCAGGCGCTCGCTCCGCGTCGCCGTTCGCGGACTCAAGTTAGGAGCCGATTCGGACGCAGTTAATGGACGACGCCCAATTCCACCATGCTGATTCTTCGTCTTTGCCTGCTTTCCCTCCTGCTTGCCTTTTTTTCGCCCTAACCAGGCCGGAATGAATCGAGGGTATTCGGAAATGTGTCAACCCCGGATGATAGGACCGATGAAGTAGTCCCCCCCCCCCCCGGCCTCTCAGCCGGCCTTCATAACAAGAATGATTTCCCAGGCAGCGCCACCAGCCGACCCTAATCTCTGCCCCCCCCCTTCCCCCCTCCCCCTGCTCCCGACGACTTCCCCATTCCAACCCCCTGCGGTTTGGGTAACCGGCAAACCCTCCCCCACCTCTATGTAACACCGGCCAGTCCCCTGACCAGGGGCAGTGCCGGGGGGTAGGGGTAGGTGGTAGGGGTAGGTACGGGGTAGAGGGGTAGGGTGTGACGGGGAGGGGCACGCTACCTCAATCCCGCGTCCATTACGCGCGCGGAACGGGGTCAGCCCGTATACGCAATGTCTGGCCTCCAGCTTTCATTGCTCTTTTCATGAAAAGGGCGAGCGAGGCGAGAGAGAGAAAGGGGGAGAGAGAGAGAGAGAGAGAGAGAGAGAGAGAGAGAGAGAGAGAGAGAGAGAGAGAGAGAGAGAGAGAGAGAGAGACGCGGAGGGGGGGGGGGGAGAAAAAAGTTGCTGTAATCACGATATACCGCGCCAATTCAGATATGAGCGAGAGCGAGACCCACTTCTGCGACCGCCGCCACCGGTAAGAAGTAGACCAGCGCGGCGGCGGCGGGGTGGCCTGGTCGCCTCGCCTTTCGCTCTGCCCTTCCCCCAGCAGTGCCGGTATGGAGGTCCCCCGTGGTCCCCCGGGTCCCCTCTGCCGCGCGCGCTTCCTTCCGGCCGCACTTCCGGTCGATGGAGTATTGAGCTCGCTTCCGGCCCTCCGGCCCCTCCCCCTCAGGCGGCACTTGCAGCGGCGCGCGAAGTGCGCGTCATATGTTAGATGTGTGAACGGCCCTGTGCAGTGTAAGTGTGTGGAGGAACGCCGCAAGGATGCGGTTGCCATTCGGTTCTGATTTCAACCTCGATTTCAATGCGTGCATCAAAGGGAACGCATACGCGTGCAGTTGCAGGCACTCTCTGAAAAATAAAAGCCGAGTTGACAAAAATTAAGTTGACAAAAATTAAGTTGACAAAAACTCTGAATCGATCCAACCAGAATTTGTTGATAATCGGTTTGGACCTCATACTCGCCTGTTTTTTTTTTTTTTTTTTTTTTTTAGTGGGTTGGAATCAGGGCACGTTCCCTTGAGCAGCGCATGATGCATGCGTACCTGCCGACACTACCACTGTTACTGTTTGTTTCTGTCTGCGCCGCGGGCCGCGCGGCAGGTGCAAGGCGTTACACGATATCCGTGCCGATCATCACTGCCGCGCGCACACACACACACACACACACACACACGCACACACACACACACACACACACACACACACACACACACACACACACACACACACGCCTGCTTCCTCCTCCTTTTCCGCCAAAAGCACCTAAAAATAACGGAGCCAAGTGCCAACTGGGCGCAGGCTGCGCTGGCTGCGGCGGTACGCCGGGGCGGGGCGGGGCAGATGTAGCGGAGGCGGTAGCTGCGCCCCAGCTGCGGCCTCTGCTTAACCTGCCGCTGCCGCCGCCGCTGCTGCTGCCGCCGCCAGACCCACGTAGTTGTGCCAATTCCCCCGCAGCGTGTCATGTGTCTCTCGATGCTCTCGGCTGCCGCTGTCGCCGCCCGCTGCCAGGTCGCCGTGTTTTGAAAGTTTCGAGTTCAGTGTCGTCGTCGGGAGGGTGAGGTCCATTGCCAAGGGCCTCGGCGCGGCGGCTGGCGGCGGCCGAGACACGGCCAGGGCCGAAGCCGGCCGAGGCCCGGGGCCCAGGGAGCGGAGCAGCGGAGCATCAAGTCCAGGGATGAACCACTTCCAATGTTCACTGTGCACACGTTTACGGCGTTCGCCGCAATAGGCAGTGTTGGCCATTTCTTGGAAATCTGAGGAAACTGGGACTTTTAGAAGAAACTGGCGTGGCCGGGGAAGAACTGAATCCGGACCGTTTAGACACAAAGGCCCCGTTTTCAAACATAATAGTCGACAATCATCCACCAAAAAGTAGTGTTGACGATCAAAATCGAAACCTATGGGGAGCGTTTTCTGCTTTCTGCCTACCTCTCATGCGCCTATCTCCCATAGTAGACACCTGGCTTGAGGATTATTCGGGAGTATTTCAGCAGGAGCGTGGAGTCGAGTGTCCACAGACAGAGGACGTTAGTGAGGGCCACACGCCGCACCGCCTGCGGGGGAGCCGGGCAGCACCACACCACACGGGGCGGTGCACCCCATTCCCATAGTGTCCACAGACAGAGGACGTTAGTGAGGGCCACACGCCGCACCGCCTGCGGGGGAGCCGGGCAGCACCACACCACACGGGGCGGTGCACCCCATTCCCATAGTGTCCACAGAGGACGTTAGTGAGGGCCACACGCCGCACCGCCTGCGGGGGAGCCGGGCAGCACCACACCACACGGGGCGGTGCACCCCATTCCCATAGTGTCCACAGAGGACGTTAGTGAGGGCCACACGCCGCACCGCCTGCGGGGGAGCCGGGCAGCACCACACCACACGGGGCGGTGCACCCCATTCCCATAGTGTCCACAGAGGACGTTAGTGAGGGCCACACGCCGCACCGCCTGCGGGGGAGCCGGGCAGCACCACACCACACGGGGCGGTGCACCCCATTCCCATAGTGTCCACAGAGGACGTTAGTGAGGGCCACACGCCGCACCGCCTGCGGGGGAGCCGGGCAGCACCACACCACACGGGGCGGTGCACCCCATTCCCACTCACTACGACTCTGCTCGGCTCGGCACCACTCGGCACGAGCCTCGGCACAAGCGGCCGGAACCGGAAGAAACGAAACTCCGGCCGCTTCCGGGTTCTTGCAGCCCGCACCGGAGTACGTGGCTGCAGTGTTGGTAGAAGGTAAGGAGGTAGGAGAGGGGGCGGGGCGGGGGCGGCGACCCGAGATGGGGGCGGCTAGGAAAAGGAGTGGGGCCACCGGGGGCCGCGGCGGGGGTGGCGGGGGCGGTCTTAGTGATGCCGACGCTCTCCACCGCATTAATATGTTTCTTTCTGCATTATGCATGGCGGCGTCCTGGATTCGGGGGCAGATACACCTACTGTCCAGTCCGCCGACCTCCCGAATAGTAAAAAATCTAAACCCGAGGACGGTGAACGCTGAACGCACAGGTCAGGTCACAAGTCCTCCGCGAGGCCAGCGGTGCGGAGAGCCGACGGCGCCGACGGGGTCAGCTGGACTCATTGCGATAAGGGGTGATTAGCATTCGCCCGCAGCACCCCGACGGCGGGGGACGGCGGGGGACGGCGGGGGACGGCGAGGGACGGCGGGGGACGGGGGCTCCTCGCCGACCCGCCCCGGCCTGGTCCTCACCTGGCGGTCCTCGCCCTCGCCGCCGGCGTCGTCCTCATCGACCGGTCGCAGACACCTCCGCGACGACGCTGCGCGGCTTACGGGGGCGATGTCACGCGCCGCGATGGCTCTCACACACGCACTATCACACACACACACACACACACACACACACACACACACACATCCAGCCGGGGCGGGGAGCACTCAATGCAGTAAGCATTACAGACCCGGCCTCGGCCCCGGCGCGGGTGGCGGGTAGTGTTCAAATTAGTTCACAATGCGAAGCGGAATTCTTTGAAATACATACAAATTAGTTCAAAGGCTACAATGCTCTGAAATTCTTCGCATCATGGACACCGTGCTTCGTAGGGATTTAACCGTGAGTGTGCCTCCATCCTCCGCCCCCACCAGAGCACCGGCCGCACATCGTTGTCGGCGGCCACTGCAGCTCCAGGCCCCCCGGGCAAGTCTGCGGGCGGGGTGGGGCGGAGCGGGGCGGGGGCGGGGGCGGGGGCGGGGTGCACGCTCGCAGGGGTGCGCGAGGGCCGCACCGGCGGCGTCGTCGGCCGCCCCTCCCGTCCAGATACCCTCCCCTCCCTTCCCCACCGGCCGCTGGCCATGCCGCTGGCCCCGCCGGCCGTGACGTGCTGGCTGGTGGTGCTGGTCACCCAGTTGACCACCGGCGGCCGACGCCGCAGCCGGCCCCACACCGCGCCGCGGACCGCCGCACCGCCGACGCGCCGCGCGCACAACACGCGAGTTTCCGCGAGCGCCGTCCTCGCGGCCCCCAGGGGTGGCGGCGGAGGCAGGGGGCAGCGGCGGGGGCAGCGGCGGGGGTGGGTGTCCGCCACATGTTGAGGTCGCCCCCAGGGCCGCACCGCCCTGCGCCCCCGGAGGTCAGCCCTTATCGCAAAGGGAATCAGCTGAGGGTTGTCGTGCCGTGTGCTGCCGACGGTGACGCAGACGGCGGCCAGCCGCGAGTGCCCTGGTCAGCCCTGGGCCAGCGGTCAGCCCTGGGGCGGGCCGAGGTATTTCCCGCCAGATCAGCCCCCCGAGGCGGTTCAGTTTGGCGGCAGTGCTTTGTTCGTAGGGACCTACGCGACGATCACCACCAGCACCAGCCCTTCACGGTACGCACCGCGCCTACGTAGTCCACGGCGTGCTTCCAAAACCCGACCGCTGGAGCGGCCGTTGGCGCCCCGTTGGATTTTCTGCATCCCACTCGCCCTGCTGGCTGTGGACGCTCGCCGGCCCTGGCCCTGACAGTGTGGCATTGGCATGGCATTGGCGTGGGCCGGGTTTATATCGGCACAGAGGAGAAGTCCATCCCAGCGGTGCTGGCGACGGCTTCTATCTGACTCGTTGTGAATCATACTTGTGCGGCACGAACCCGGCCCCGCGGCCCCGCCCCGCTCTTGTGGGCCGGATTGCCCAGCGTTACGGCTACGGCCGCCGGAGTGCTTGCTTAGTGGCTAACCTCCAGCGACATTCCCCTTAGAGCCAGGAGGAACGAGTCTACATTCCGCTCTTATTCCTGAATTGCCCCGAACTACGAAACGTCTTCCTGCCGGAGACCGATGAGTTGTCCGCCCTTGATTTCAGCGCGTGAAATAGCGGGCTGCTGTTTGGGTGCAGCCGCCACGGGTAACCTGAATGCGCGGCGGGGGATGGGTCTGATGGGCCCGATGGGCCGGGCCGGGCCGGCATGGCGTGGGCCGAGAGCGGCGCCCGGCCCGAGCCGAGGCCGAGGCGAGGCCCGCTGTTTGGGAGTGAGAGCTGCCTTCAACGGCAGGAAGACCTTTCGGGCGGGGCGCCATCAAGTCTTAGCCAAAATACACGTCGGCGTCGGCCCCTTCCGCCCCCAGCCGACCCTCGGCCGCAGCTGAAAGTGAATATGGAACACAAAGCTTCACCTTTTCAGCGCGCGTATTCTTTCGAATTTTTGTTTCCGCGACATTCGGGCGTGATTGATTATTCCTTCCTCGTTGTTTTCTCTGAGACGAGCTCTTCTGGAGGTGACCAGGAAAGGAAAACAGTGTTGTTGGACAAAGTGAGGGAGGATAACGGGGTGACAGAAAAGGGAGGGAGAAGGAGGGGTGCCGATAAGTGATTGGCGAGGGTAGGTTGTCCCTCGTGGCTGCGGCCTAGGGCTAACGGCCCACCCATATCTATTTTATGCCTTCTCCGTGATTGAAACTGACGGAAAGGGGAAGAGGGAGGGGGGGGGGGGAGCGGTAAGGGAAGGGGAAGGCTACTTAGGGCAGGGCTCGGGCCGGACTCTGACAGGACTCGGAGCCAGAGCGGAGCCATCTCCCTTTCTCTCTCCCCGCCTGAGTTCGAATCGATCGCGCTCGCGGCTGCGGCTGAGGGTTTCGAAGGCATCGATTATGTGTCTATATCCCTGCCCTGCTTGTCCGCCGGCAAAGAACTGATTATTTCAATTTTTTTCATTTTTTTTTTTCACGAATAAGAGCTACGAATTGTTTTGTTCTCCAGGTGAGGCACACCAGCCACACCCCCAGGGTCAGTATCCGGGGGCCCCGGAGGCCTCGTGTGCACCACGGCCCCGCCAGAGGCTCCGCCTGGGGCTGCGGCTGGGGGGCCGCCACCGCCAGCCCTCCCCGGCCCCGGCCCCGGCCCCGGCCCCGCCCTGCCGCGACAGGGTATGCCGGCAAGCCTGGCCACCGACCAGGAACGTCTCACTGGACAGGTAAGCTGTCGTCTGCGTACTGCAAGTGTAAGTGCAGGTCAAAAAAAAATCACGATGGAAAAAAATCACAGCAGATAAAATAAAAAACTCCAAAAAAAAATTGCGATTAAGAAAGTTTTGGATAAAGTGCCCACTTTCGAGAGGGGTAATTTTTTTCACCCGCGTGTGACTGTTTCCCGTGCTTGATTTATTTCCCTGTACTTACCGTAGTGTGGCAAACAGACGACGCCTTTGTTCTGTTTTTTTTTCCCCCTCCGGGGATGGGGTGTCATTCAGAGCGTGGTTTCGTTCCCATCTCCTCCACCAGGCTGGTGCGACATTGCCAGGGCAGCCTGGGCGGCCAGGGCCCGGCTCCGGCCGGCGAGATGGGCACTGGCGGCTACCGGCGGCACGGGCACGGGCACGGGCACGGGCACGGGCAGGTGCAGGTGCAGGCGCCAGCGCGGGGTTACGACTGCGGGGCTGCAGTGGAGGTGTCGGCGCGTCGCTACTCCGTGCCTGAGGCGGTGATGCGACGCTGCTCCCTGCGCAGCAGTGACCACAGCGGAGCATCCGCGTCGTCCAGCGGCGGCGAGCATTCCCCCGACCGCGGCCCCGCCCCGGAGGACCGGGAGGACCTCAAGGACCCCGAGGGCGCTGACCCCGGGCAGGGAAGGACGTGGGCGCCCAGGAAGGGCGCCACCGGCGGGAGAAAGCACGGCGTGGACGCCAACCACAACGAGACCGTCACGACCCGCAGCACCAGAGGGTGAGATCAGCTGCTCAGCTCTGCTTCTCAGACAGAAAAAAATAATTACTTCCAGGCTGTGACTTCCCTAACACTGTGTGCATTTGATCTAACATTCGGCTCTCACAATTTGTAGTTTTGACTCTCGCATTGCAGATAATGTGTTGTGAGGCATCGTGTTGTCCGCAGGGTGCTGCTGGTTCGCCGCTCGCAGTGCAGCACCGCCAACTCGTTCCGGTCGGACTGGACGGCCGTGTCCACGACGACTACGTGCAGCTCGTGCCGGCACGCCCTCGGGCACGCCCTGGAGCATGCCACGATGACGGCCGGATCCCCTTCGACCAGCCCCACGTCCACGACGACGGCCACCACAGTCACGTCCGCCGTGGACGCGCTCACGGACACCGCGCCCACCACCGCGCCGACCAGCGCACCAGCCGTGGACCGGCTGTGCATCCATTGCGGTCGACAGGCGTCCGGCAGCAAGCCGTGCACGCCCAGGGAGCGCATGGAGGCCTTGGAGGCCGCGCAGACCAGCCAGCAAGGCCTAGTCGCGGAGCAGACGGCCGCCCAGCAGGAAGCAGCGGCGGCGGCGGCGGCGAAGGCCTCTTCGAGCACACGCGAGGAGAGAGAGCGGGAAAAGACATTGGCGGATGACGTGAGACGAACGAAGGACGCGGGTAAAGCGGGGGCGGCTGAGGTTGCGACGACGACGAAGGACGCCGTCAAGGAGGTGTCTTCCACAAGCAAGACCAGGACGCGGGTAGAGGGCGGCAAGACGACAGTCATAAAGCCGCACTGCCGTCTGAAGGACGTCTCCGACGAGGACGTGCACCCTTACGCCAAGATGAACGGGTCCCCGGACCTCGTGTCCGGCTCGGAGGGCACGTCCACGTCGTTCAACCTGTCCCTGGCGGACTTGTCCACCCGGGAGGACAGCCGGTCGCCGTCACCCACGCCGACGCCGACGCCGTCGCCGACCACCTTCCGGTCTCGTCGTCCCTCCAGCGACCGACTCAGCACGCCGGAGTCGTTGCGCAGTGGGCCTATCACCGAGGCCATGGAAGGCCTCAATTCGGGCTCCAGCTCGACCAGCCCCGACAGATCCATGCGCTTGACGGGGGCGACCCCGGAAGGATCCAGCCCGGGGACCCCGCCGCAGCAGCGGCAGCCCCCGCCGCCAGCACCACGCTATACCTCCGCCGAGGCTTCGTCGGCAGAGTCCAGGACACCGACGCCGCCTCCGCCACCACCCCGGCTTCAGCGCAAGTTTGACGACAAGGTGCACGTCGTCAGCGAAACGTCCAGCTTTATCATTCTGGACGAACTGAACAACACGGACGCCGCCGACGGCGAGGAGGAGGAGGAAGACCAGTACTCAGATCATTCCGACTTTAACTCGCACGCTGGACGCACCGTACGCTATGTGCGGACTCAGCAGCAGCAGCAGCAGCAGCAGCAGCAGCAGCAGCAGCAGCAGCAGCAGCAGCAGCAGAAGCAGCAGCAGCAGCAGCAGCAGCAGCAACAGCAGCAACAACAAAAAATTCAGCCACGACGAAGTCACTGGGCCAAACAATCTGGCAAGGTCAACGAGTCCTTCGAGGTGCTTGATGACGTCTCAGGCTCTGAGGCAGCCCACTGCAGAGAGTGTCGACGGAGAAGAAGCAAAGCTGAGGAGGCGACGGGCAGCAAGAAGATGGCCTCCGAGACCAGGAGGGCGCACCGCACCCAGCAGCACGAGAGGCAGCGGGACCAGAGGAAGACCAGCGACCAGGCAGAGGCCATGGAGAGGGACTCGCTGTCGGGCAGCGTGCCGGACATGTTTGGCGTTGACGAGGAGGGCAACGTGCAGTTCTGCGAGTCGGGGGTAAACAGCCGACGTCCAAGCAAGGCGAGTCTAGTCGACAACGGCGCTCCCCTTCAGTCGCAGCCACTGTCGCAGCCCCTGTCCCAGCCCCTGTCCCAGCCCGAGGCGCAGTCCCAGCCCAAATCGCAGCCCCAGTCGCAGCCCCAGTCGCAGCCCGAGGCGCAGTCCCAGCCCAAATCGCAGCCACAGTCGCAGCCCCTGTCCCAGCCCGAGGCGCAGTCCCAGCCCAAATCGCAGCCCCAGTCGCAGCCCCAGTCGCAGCCCCAGTCGCAGCCCCAGTCGCAGCCCCAGTCGCAGCCCCAGTCGCAGCCCCAGTCGCAGCCCCAGTCGCAGCCCCAGTCGCAGCCCCAGGCGCAGGTTCCTGTCCCGGCCGCCAAGGCTCCGCGAGTTCCGCGAGCTTCGCGGGGGCGGAAAGCCTCCGACATGTCCGCAGCCGCCCTGCGGACGGATCCCGGCCCCGGCGACACCAGCTCCAGGGAGTGCTGTCATGTCGACCAGGACGGCCACGACAACGACGAAGACTTCGGGGAGACGATGCGCTGCGACCACCACTCAGAGGAACAGACCTTCTTCTGCGGCGTCAAGGAGGTGTACTCGGTGACGACGGAGAAGGTGGAGAAGTGGGGCAACGAAAGCCGCGAATGGTTGGAGAAGACCACGTCCCACCGCATCCAGCACCAGCACCCACACGGCTCAGACCGGCAGCAGCAGCAGCAGCAGCAGCAACAGCAACAGCAGCAGCAACAGCAGCAGCAGCGGCAGTACAACCTGTCCAACCGCATCAACATCGCCAACAACAACCCCATCCTCATCGCCAGCGAGATCCTAGAAATCCCACCGGACCAGAGGATACGACCCGGAGCTTTCGGACAGTCCGTGTACCGGGCCGCGGCCGCTGACGGGGACCTGTCCTTGCCCAGCATTAGGCCCAGCGGGCAGGGCCGGGACCAGGGCCGGGACCAAGGCCGGGGGGACCAAGGCCGGGACCAGGGCCGGGAACAGTTCCAAAGTCAAGAAAGAAACCAGGGCTGGGATCAAGGAGACGAACAGCACCAGCAGCAAGGCGTGAGCGAGGAGGCCAGCGCCATCGCGGGAACCACCCACGTACGGTTCATCGATGACGCGTACGGCTATGCAGCGCCGAGGACGCGGTCCATTGTCACCGACCTGGTGGGGACCGAGCCTGCCGAGGTGCAGGTCGCGGTGCCGCGGTATCCAGCCGTGCCGCGGTCCAGGTCCATGGTGGTCAACATGTCGTCCGGCGAGGAGGACGAGGACGGCGACGATAGCGGCTCCGAGTGCCTGAGCTGCGCCGACAGCCTGGAGAGCGAGCAGTCCCCGCGGACGGCTCGGGGCCACGGCCACGACGACAAGCCCGTGCGGGGGCACGTGGTGGTGCCGGTGGCCGCCGCCACCAGGAGAGTCCGCGTGCAGTCACCCAAGACGTTCTTCGTCAGCCTGTCCGAGGAGCAGACGGAGGAGGACGTCCCTGTCTCGGCGCGGCTGCCCGACCTGCTCCGCGATCGGCTCATGCACCGCCACACCATGGTCAAGCTGCAGATGGCACAGAACCGGCGCTGCCTGCGCACCGTGTGCGACGCGGTCCCCATCCTCAGAGGCAACGGTCGTCGGCGGGGGAGGCGAGGCCCGGCCCTGCGAGTGGGGCTGACCCAGGGTCGGGAGGAGGACGACAAAGGCACGAAGCTGACCGTCAGGGTGGAGCACCGGGAGGAGGCCTCGCCTCGCAGAGAGCGGAACGAGAAGGCTGCGCCCGTCCGGAAGGAGAGGCCGCGCGCGTCCAAGAGGGAGGTGGCGCCGGTAGTGCGCGTGCACAAGTGCCATGTCGACGACGAGGTGAAGACGAGCTTCAAGGCGAAGCCGTACAAGGGGGCGCGAGTGGCGGAGGCCAGCGACAAGCAGGAGGAGAGCGGGAAGCAGGAGGAGAGCGGGAAGCAAGGGGAGCAGCACAAGACAGTGCGGACGCAGCCCACGCAGCACGACAAGGCCAGAACGGAAGACAGGAAAGTGAGACACAGGGCGAGCGTCCGCTCCAAAGACAAGAGCTCACAGGACAAGTTGAACGAATCGAAGGGGAGGAGCCAGAGAGTCCACGTGCACGACGCCTCCCGAACAGCGCATCGGACGACGCAGCAGAGTGAGAACACCGATAAGGCCCGGGCACAGCAGAGGCACCGCACGTCCACGTCAGTGCACCACAGGCAAGCCAGGGACACCGACAGGAAGGCGACAACGCACACCCACGTCACCCACAAGAACGTCGTCAACATCGCCCGCTCGAAAGACAAGGCGACGACAGAGACCAAAAGCGAGCTGATCTCGGAGCTGGCGCGGGTTCGGGACGCACCCGGGGAGCGGCAGCAGCAGGATCAGCGCGTCCACGTCAACGTCAGCCAGGGGCGAGAGGACATCTCGACGAGGACCTCGGAGCAGGCCGTCAACGTCGCCACCAAGACCAGGGTGAAGCACAGCACGGACCCAGAGATGGGGGCATCGCGGACTCGCATCGACCAGGAGGCCTCTGTCGACGCAGAGGGCACGGACATTTCTGTGGCCAGCAGGACCAAGGTATCGCACGATGACAAGTCTGACGCCCACGACTGCTCGCGACCGTCTGTTGGGGACGTGGGGGCGGGGGTGGGGGCAGGGGCAGGGGCAGGGGCAGGGGCAGGGGCGGGGGCAGGGGCGGGGTCTCACGCCCAGACACAGACGACGCCGAGGGTTGGTGGCGACGGACTCCCACATCCACCACCAGCGTCGACGATGACAACGAAGGCAGCTGCGGAGACGAGAAGTCACCTGTCGACGGAGAGCCACTCGACCACCGAGACGTGCTCTGCGACAAAGCGCGTGGTGGCACGCTCGCATCCGCAGACTCCGGAGAGGACCAGAGAGGACCTCGATGACGGCGCCGTGCCCCCCGGTGACCCCGAGTCGACGCGGACCACGGTGCAGACGTCCGTGCGGACCACACTGCAGGCGCAGGGCGACAACGCGAACCCCGGCGCCAGCAACGTGCTCACGCTGGCAGACACCAGCAACTGCCTCCTGCACAATCTGCTGCAGCTCGGCTCCACTATGGAGAACGCAGAGATCAGGCAGAAGGTCGTGGAGATCCAGACGACCATACAGAGGAACGTGCTCCACCAGAACATCGTCGAGACGGAGACGACGCTGGAGAAGAGCAGCATCGCTGGTCGTGTGTGCGAGCACGCCGAAACCCCTGGCAACACAGCGCTGCAGCAGGATGGCGGTAGACCACCAGGGTCATCGGGGTCCACGGAGCCACCGGGAACGCCAGGAACACCGCTGAGGCCGGCAGCCAGCAAGTCGCTGACGGGGAGCCCGGGTCCGGGGCCCAGGTCATCGCGGTCCGCGAGCGGCCAGCGCTTTCAGCAGAGGTTC
This sequence comes from Odontothrips loti, assembly GCA_038380765.1. Classification (NCBI taxonomy): domain Eukaryota; kingdom Metazoa; phylum Arthropoda; class Insecta; order Thysanoptera; family Thripidae; genus Odontothrips; species Odontothrips loti. The sequence goes on from CM076243.1 coordinate 23,431,103, forward strand.
GAAGCCATTCCGGAGGAGAGCAGGAACGGCGGCGAGCACGACGATAAAAAGTGAGTGCTTCTTCTTCTAGCACGTCTATTTCTTGTTCTTCTTCCGAATTTAACTGCGGTTTCTCTTATGCAGGGCGGACCAAGCGCACTCCAGCAGCAAGGCCCGGGCGGCCCTGCAGCAGCACGTCGAGGACGAGGCCAAGGGCTGGATCAACTTCTACCTGATGAAGGAGAACGCGGAGCACGAGGAGGGGGAGCACGCCGAGGATGCCGCTACATATGGAGCGGAGAGTCCAGCGGAGGTCTACGAGGTGGCCGACCCCACGCCGACTCCCCGGAGGCCCGTGTGCACGGCCACCTCCCCCCTGGTGCCGCAGGCGGCGGGGCCGAAGCCGGCCCTCACCGTGCACACGGTGCACATGGCCACCTCCCCGATCCCGACCGGGCGCTTCCGTTACGTGGACGCCGCCGTCTGCACCGACAGCGCCCCGATCACTACCACCAGGCAGGAGGATAGCGCCCCCGCCACAGAGCCACCCCCGAAGGCCGATGAGAAACCGGGACCGGACCACCCCCAGAAGGCCACGCAGAAGGGCAAGCCGTCTGCTGCTCCAACGAGGGCGGTCACGAGCGGGACGACGGCCTCCACGACCGCCAAGTCCGACGCTCAGATCGAAGCCAAGTCGGAGGCTCGGGCGGAGGCAAGAGTTGAAGCAAAGACGGAAGCCCGGGTGGAGGCCAGGACGGAGGTCAGGGCAGAGGCGAGAACGGAGGCCATGTCGAAGGCCAGGACGGACGCCAGGATGGAGGGCAGGACGGAGGCCAGGACGGAGGCCAGTACGGAGGCCAGTGCGGAGGCCAGGACGGAGGCCAGTGCGGATGCCAGGACGGAGGCCAGGACGGAGGCCAGGACGGAGGCCAGGACGGAGGCCAGGACGGATGCCAGGACGGAGGCCAGGACGGAGGCCAGGACGGAGGCCAGGACGGAGGCCAGGACGGAGGCCAGGACGGAGGCCAGGACGGAGGCCAGGACGGAGGCCAGAATGGGGGTTAGGGAAGACATAAGCACCGAGACCAAAGCGTATCGTGCGCAAGGCGTGGGGACGACGGACCACGAGGACGCCGCCACCAACACCATGTGCGGCCCGGTGCCGATGTCGGGCGTCCCACTCCCCCGGCGAACCTCCCGGGACGCGGCCGTGGACATGTCGGCTCCCGTGGCGGCCTGCTACTCGCACTGCGGGTGCGGGTCTGAGTCACCGTGCGACGTGCCGACGAACACCTGCTTGTGCGAACGCGCGCTCCGCCGGGCACCCGTCGACGCCTGCACCAGCACCATGTGCGGCCCCGTGCTGCCCCTGGAGAAGCCTCGGGGGCCTCGGGACGCGTCGACAAGCACCCTGTGCGGCCCCGTGCCCCCACCGCAGCAGCAGGAGGAGCTAGACTGCTCAGCGGCCTCAGTGTGCCGCACGTCCCCGGAGGCCTCGCTGAGCGCCGCCTGCGACCACCCTCTGTCCGGGCCCCGGCCCATGCTGCCGCTGGACCTCAGCTCCCTGGGGGTGCCGGCGGCCTGCACGCACCAGAGCACCACCATGCTGTCCATGTCGTCCTGCAGGAGGACTGTGGTCACGCGCAGGCAGCGTATCCACATCCCCGACCTCAGGTGAGTCCTGCGGGTGCTGCTGCTCGTGCTGAGTGCCGCACGCCGCTCATCTCCACCCCCTCCGTGACTCAATGGTTCACAGTGACGCGCTCAGCACGTCTTCGGACAGCACGGAGTACATGGCGCCGCCGGGGAGGAGCATCACGGACGGCGACTCTACCTGCTCGCCGTGCTGGAGGCGACCGACGCGGCTCACGGTGGCGCCGGGGGCACGGGGTGGGGGCGTGCGGGGGCCCCGGAGCCGCCCCCAGGGCAGCCAGGGCGCCGCCCCCGGCCTGTACCAGCACCATGTCCCCCCGAGGGCACAGCCCGCCGGACCACCGCCCAGAGGTCCGTGACACACTCGCGCACTTCCGTTTCCGGGCTATAAACTCTACTAACCGGATACTCCGTCTCCGCCTCCGGCAGATGGCGTGGGCTGGACGGTGACGCTGGCCGGCGCAGGCGCCAACCAGCAGGGTGACCTGGAGATGCGCCTATCGTTCCCGGCGGACGATTCCAAGGACGGCAAAGACAAGGACAGAGTTGAGGGCGGCCGGGGCGGCGGCCGGAGTCAGACCGCCAACCTGTCGGGGCCGGGGCCGCCCGGGAGGTGGTCCCTCACCATCCGCAACCAGCTGCCTGGTAACGTACTGACGAATGGGCCCCTCCAGAAGGTGGCACTTTTGGCGCTTCGTGCGCTCTGAATAACTATGGCATGTGTTCCTCGATGCTGCAGGCGATGGACAGGCCGCCCAGCGCGGTGTGTCCGTCTCCATGGTGCCCTCTACGCCACAAGAGAACCGACAGACTGACAACAAGGTGAGCCCTACCGCGCCAAACATACCGCCCCAAGCGTTGGGGCAGAATAAGAGTTTGCTCTCAAAACTTGAAAGAATGGCGTCTTTTTTTTCGGTCGTAACAACGAGAGTATTCCCAGGAATTGCTTGAGCTACTTGTTCCCAGGTTCATTGCGAACACGGTTCCTTTTTAATTATGGTGCAGGAATGCAACGAAAATAAGGAAAATAAGTTGTGTGCTTCCAGTGAAGCAACACGCTGAGCTTTTTGTCTGCAATTCGCACCAGTCTATGTGTGCTTTGTGTGAACCATGGCTTTTCATATTTCTTCATTGTTTTTTTCTCTCTTTTTATTTTTGTCTTTGCATGACAGTCGAACAAGACAAGACTCGACGGGCTTGCAACAACTCCTCTGCCCGGATTTCTCATATCAACATAGCTCACCTACGATCATGCTCAGACTTCTTTCTCTCAAACCCATTTACATGATTTCTCTGTCGACGTCACGCCCCGCCACACACTGCCTGGTAGTACGAGCAGGTCCGCATGTCATGTGCTTGCATGTGCAGAGGTCCGGTCGCCCCGCGGCCGCCCGCGCCGCCACGTCGGACAAGCCCGGCTCGCGGCGACCGCTGTCCCTCATCTGGCCGAGGCTGCACCAGGAGATCAACTCAGTCGCCGCCCACGAGTAAGTCTTCCCCCAGAAGAGTGCCCAGCCCCGCCCCGCCAACCTGTCGACTGCTTGCATGGAAAGGCTTGCTGCATGGCCCGCCCCGCCCCGCCCCCTCCCTCCTCGTCTCATCGCCTCCCCGCACCCACCAATACCACCCTCCTTGACTTTTTAACTCAGGGCTCTTCTTCCGTACCTCAGCCTCGCCCTTTGCATCTCCTGCCCCGGCTGCAAAACGAGGCTTGGGCAACAAAACTGACACCTCCAGAACCTGTATATGAACCCGGATGCTGCCAAAGCTCGGGGACCAGCAGATCGATTCGGAAAGGGGATCCGAATTCATTTGGACTGCGCTTTTGCTTTTGCGGCATCGAGCTCAAATAATGTCTCTCCTGGATGTGTAAATCTCAGTTCCGAGTCAGGTTAAGCCTTCTCACGGAGTGGCTGGGTAGGCCAGCCCGCCGTACCTCCGTGTGTGGTAGACGGCTGGGCCGGGCCTGCGCCCAGCACCCGGCCGACATGGTGGCGGCTGCTTTGTGATTCTAGAGCCGTTTTATTCCGACAGCAGCCTCTGGCGGAGGCCGTCGGGCTGCCCTCGCTAATGGTGCCTCCTGTGTCGTGCAGGGCCTCGGAGGCGGAGACGGTCCTCAGCGTGACGGGGGCGGCCATCCAGCGGCGGTCCCATCCGCGGCACCTCGGACATCGCCGGTGATCGTCATCCGGAGGACGGTCACGTCGTCACCCACGGCGTCGGCGGCCGCGAAGGCGTCACCCGCGCGGAGGACGCCGACAGCAGGGTCGTGGCAAGCGGGGCCGAGGACCCCCGATGACAGCCGGGGGCCGACGCCACCGGGCTCCCTGTCCTTGTCCTCGCCCACGGCGGTGGCGCACCCGAAGAACAGCGGAGCCTCGTCGCCCACGGTGGTGCGGGTCAGGATCCCGACGTCACCTACCGCCGCGGAGCCCATCTTATCCTCGCCTACGGTGGTGGTACCCCCAGAGGGCAGCAGGGCCTCGTCGCCCGCTGTGGTGCGGGTCAGGGTCCCGACGTCGCCCACGGCCGCGTCGCCCACGGCCGCGTCGCCCACCTCGTCGCCACCGTCGGTGCGAGTCAAGTTCCCCGCCGTGTCGAGGACCCCGACGACCGTCCCGTCCACCGGCACGTCGCCCACCCCGCCGTTCGTCATCAGGGTCCACGCAGCGACGCCCCTGCCCCCGGGGACGCCGTAGTCGCGTCGCCCTGCCGCCCCGACCTGCTTCTCGTTTCGGGTTTGCAAACAGTGTCTTCCGGATTGGGACGGCGTCCCGAGCTGCCCAAGCCCGGCACTCGGACAGGGTGCTGCTGAAGCACATTGAACTCAAGTTCGCCTCTTCGTTGCCGAACGTGTTGGCCGGAGAGTGCCTACACTTGCCTTGGTTTCTGCTCTCGTTCTAAAACGGGGTTATGTATAAAGCAGAAGTGATCTCCTCAAAACGTTGGCAATAGAAATACCAGTACTTGTTCCGAAACAAGTGTCATGGAGCTGCCGCAGAACACGGCGAAAGTTTTGTATCGAGGAAATGTACTAGAGCCTTAGAAATTCATGCCATTTTTATAGTTACTAGGCATTTACTTCTTCCACTTTGCTACTGAACTGTAGATTCGATTAGAAAGCAAGTACGTAGTGCCTGAATGTTTCTTGTGGAGAGAAACATAAAATGCACAAGCGAAAAAAGGGTTCTCTCTGTCGTTCTCATTACCGTTTGCGTAATGAGTGCGAGAGAGAGAAACGTGACACAGAGGCGGCCTGCCGCGCAGCCTTGTCTCTAATTGTTCTTCCTCCCCCGAGTATCCGAGCCGAGGCCGTGCCTCTGCAGCATCACTTTACATTTCGGGTCTCGGGGCCCGAAGCATATACGATTTTATATTTGAATGCGTCGCTCGCGGAGTGCGAGACAAATGTTCCTATCTACGGCCACCTACCTTGTAATTGAATTTTACAATATTTATTAAATTGTTGTTGTTTTTATGTTTGTATGAAACAATTTATTTCTGTGCCCGCTGTTATACCATAACCATTACAAATACAGTCCTTGGCAGATTCAGTACACTTATGAAAAATCGCACAGGGAATCGGATCGTAAGGAGAGCACGGGTTCAAATACCGGCTCCACGCTGTTTCTGAGTGCCAACAAAGTTTTGCAACTATCGTCACAAAATTGCGACAAAAATCACAAATTTTTTTGCAATTTCACTACATCACTGTTTGTGGCAACGTTTCAACGTTGCAACATTTTCTGATGGACACGGCAAAATTGAAAACGTGACCTCCACACTAGGATGGGATCACCTCCCACAAGCTCTGCAGGGTGAAGCCCTCCTTGAGCTTCTCCACGGCCAGGCCCAGCTCCGCGTTGAACACGGGCTCCCGGTCCGAGCCGGCGCGGCCGTCGGCGAAGTAGGCGACGAACGCGTTGGACATGTCGTTACTGAGCTCGCCGATCTCCTCCACCTCCTCGCCGGCGGGGGGTGGGCCGGGCTCCACGGACGACGAGGCCTGGTGGAGCGGAAAAGAGAGGGCAGGTGAGTCATCGTAGGCCTCGAAATGTTGCCGTAAAGACCGATATTTTCGTCAGGGCACACATGCGCCTGCTGGGTAGGCAATCCCGACTATACCATGCACGCGTGTCGTGCGGGCTGGCCTATCCTAGCATTCGCAGGCGCTCCGCGTAGCTCCGCGGTGTCGGGTTTGGCTGAGGAGAATGACTCACGCCGTCTCCCCACGAGTACTCGACGCCGAAGATGGGGCTGTTGCTGTACACCTGGTGCAGCGAGGCCAGCTCCTTGTGAACGGCCTGCAGCTGCTCCAGCGGGTCGATGCGGAAGCCCAGCACGTAGCCGCCAGAGCGCTCACCGCTTTCCACCACCAGGGCGCGGCCGAACTTGCTCTCCCGGATACGAACCTGCAGCATAACGATAACAAGGCCAGCTGGGTCATACGGGTCCCTTGTCATGACTCCCTCGGTCTCAGTGCCAGGACACGGCCCCAAACTCACACTGCCCATCTGCAGGTAGGGCAGGGAGATGTTGAAGCTCTCGTTCATCTCGGCAAACCAGACGAGACGCACGTTGGTGATGACGAAGGTGCCCAGGTTGCCCTGCTCGCTGGACAGGTTCCAGACGCCGTGCACCGTCTTGTACACCTGCTCCAGCGGCAGGATGCGCAGCTGCTTGTTCTGAATGATGGCGCCGCGCAGCTTCAGCTCGCGGTACATGCGCGACGAGGCGTATGCCCTGTGCGAGAGAGAGAGAGAGAGAGAGAGAGAGAGAGAGAGAGAGAGAGAGAGAGAGAGAGAGAGAGAGAGAGAGAGAGAGAGAGACAGACAGACAGACAGACAGACAGACAGACAGAGACAGAGAGGCAGAGAGAGACAGAGACAGAGAGACAGAGACAGAGAGAGACACAGAGAGACAGAGAGAGACAGAGAGAGAGAGAGAGGGGAAAAAGAGCGCGCCGTCAGCGAGATTCGAACAACCGCCGCCCGCGCCCGATCATGCCCCCGATCATGCCCAGTGAAGCAGGGGGACGTACTTGTGGACACCCATGACTGACGTGCAGTGCCTCCGATTCCCCGGGACCAGATTCGTGAAGATGAACTCGAACCTCGACGAGTTCCACTTGGTCAGCAGGTAGAGCGCCTCCGTCACGCCCCTCTGTTTCTGTGGCACACGAGAGGCACAGCAAGGTATGGGGGAGGGGAATCGACACCGAGCATTGTGGAGAGAGCTTTTCTGCGATCGGCAGTTATACTATTACCGAGTTCACTGTTCGCGTCGTCACGTTCATCACACAGTTGAAACCGATCGCTGGAAAAAATAAAACACATAAAATAAATAGGGTCGCTGGAAATGAGGCTGGAATCGCGGGCATTTCAGACAATCCTGAACCGGAAGTAAGAAGTGCGCAAGAAGGAATCACAAACCTCCCCCTCACCTCGCCGTGCCACCCTTCCCGCTCCCCCCGCAGGCAGCTGATTTGTGGTTCTTCTCGACTTCCCACTTCCGTTTCGGGATTCGCTGAAATGCCCCATCATTGCTTGGCTTGGAGCCCTTCGGGCGTCAGGGGACCCACAGAGGTTGATCCTGGGCGAGGTGAGGGAGTGCCACATGACGCGCAGGTTGGTGATGATCATCCGGCCGCGGTCACCGTCGTTGCCCTTCGTGTCCTCGATGGCGTCCAGACGATCGATCAGCTTCTCACCCGCCCTCAGCTTCAACTGACTGAACAATAACGCACGTTTGCGTCACAGAGGACCAAGTTGTGAGCCTCTCTGAGAGACTTACGTACGCTTATGTACAATACTGTTTATGATACACAGTATTTTGTGCACTCAGTAATACACTCTTTAAATGTGACACGAATTACAAACATTTCGAACATAATACACAATTTTGATACACATACGATGCATAAGTAATACGTAGAAATGACGATAATGCGTATTATGTAAAAGGGTACGAGGGTCTCGGGGTGTGAGAATTACATGAAGTACGTCTGTTTATTTTTCGCGAAATATTCCGATACGGCGGGGAAACGTTGCATAGAAGGCCCTTCAGAATTGTATTTATCTCTCAACGAACGCTTTTCTTTGTCCTCATTCAGCTCCTAGGAAAACTTCCCCTTCCCTTCCCCCGCACTACCCCCCCCCCCCCCCCAACCGAGTAAAACGATAGCATCGTAGTCAGCAGGTGCGCAGTTACCATGGGAACGTCAGGTGCCAAACAAACACAAAACCGACCTGAGCGGGGCGTCGAACCTCACTTCCTTGTCCTCCCAGATAGAGTCACCCATCCTCGGAACGAATTTATCCCCGGCGAGGGAGCGGCGGTTAGCAGATGAGCCGGTGGCAGCGATGATGGCCCTAAATGCACCTCACATGCCAGTGCTAACAGGCCGACGAGTGACTGCGGCCGCCGCTGCGTTCACGGTGTTCACTTCATTGCGATCTTTCCTCGAGCGGGCATAATTAAAACGACGACATTTCCGCCGAAGGCTACAGACTGTCTTTTCCAAATGAATTCCCCGGTTTCTTTCCTTTCTTCAACTGAAACTCGATTCGGTCGCAAGAAAAATATGCGAGGTTTGGGTGTTGCACTTTTGCAGCACCTTTTGAAAACATGCCGAGGACCTCGCAGCAAGCTCTCATACTCGTTACCGGTGCAGCCAACATAACAACACAACTGACTGAGACTGACAGCCGTTCAGTGCTGCCACACCACTTGGGCCTGCGTCTGCTACAGGCCTGCAGTCTAGTTTAACAACACCACAAATTTTGTCGGAAATAGCATCTAGAGACTGTCTTAATAAGCAACAGTAAGTGTATTCATGTTCAGTGAATGTTTGGAGTGTTGATGTGCGGTGCGTGCGATCATAATCTCGGCGATAAACTCTGCTTGTGTTCGCAAACCGGTCTTGTTCATAACCTTCCGTTTGCCCACGTCCGCTACTCGGCGCTGCAGCAACCCCAATTTCTCAACCTGATTTCTATACGCAAGTGAAGTGGCCGGTCGGCATCGCACTGGGATCATTGTGGTATTCCCCACACCCTTCGTGTACCGATGACTTCTCATGTCAGCTTTTGTTAAATAAAGACTTGGGTGCTGTTCTTACTCTTGGACAGAGAGGGAGAGGGAGTACCCAAACCGATGGTGTAATGTTATGAAACAATTCGATGAGTTTTACTCGATTTCGATTAAACGATTTCGGTGTATGTCTGTAGAAATGGCAGGGGCTGTGCTGCTGCCGCGTATGACGCGGTCCCTGCGCGCGTTCACACAGCTAGAGCCTCACAGGGACCTGACACCTTCACCTCATGATTCTGAATGGCTGGCTGAATGGACCAAGGAGCAGCTGAAAAAGTGAGTCCTGGGACATCAGGAGTTGGCTCTATTGTGTTGAAGCTACATGTTTAATGAACTACAACACCCCTTTCTTTTACTTGCCTCATCAGGGGACCGTCATGGCAAGAAGTTGTTCGTATTATTGAATCGGACTTGTCATCCAAATCTGCAGCCTTCAAATCTTTTCAGAAACTTCGTTCTGAAGTTGAAAAAATCATGGGTAAGTGTGTTGCTTAATCCTCTACTTAAGATTTGTATGTTTTATTTTATTACATGGGAATCCTTGAAACCATCAACTTTCTTGTTGAATAACTTTGTGATTTATTTCAGGAGATCAGAGTCAAGAAGTAGTTGATGAAATGTCCTTGTTTGTATTCTTCGTGTTTCTGTCAGAAAACAGAGTAGTCAGTCAGAAACAAATGCGTGATCTTAGAAGTACATTTGGGGCAATCTCAAACAATGCAGCTGATTCCTTAAGGAAGGCAAGGAAGATGTTTTCCAATCTTTTAATGTGGATCAAAATTTGCGTCTTGGTGCTTTACAGAGATCTTATTATGTTTTGTGTGTATTTTCAGATTGTGAAGGGAGTGTTGGATGAACTCTCTTATGGAGCTTCTGACAGACTAAATAACCTTGCATCTAATTTTGATAAGAATAAATCTCAGTCTCAATCTGAACTTCCCACTACCTTCAGCTGTGCTTTTAGTTCACAAGTTCACTATGTTCCTCAAAAGCCATGGGAGCCAGACACAAGTGCTCTAGCTGACCTAACTGACATTGTGGCAACAGGTGGGGAATCAGTAGCCGCCAAAGAATTTACCATGAGATATGATGGGGCTGGGGTTACTCCCACTGTGCATGAACACAAAGGAGTGAAAAAAGGCCTAGTAAGTGTTTTTTTTTCTTCTAACTAAAACAGATTCAATGGCTGTTGCTTTTAAAAATGAAGAAATTAGATTACCCTTTTTTTAAAAAAATTTGATTTTTCCATATTTTTAGTATGGCATGCAGTGGATGGAAGCCGAAGTGAAGAAGTTTTATGCCGACTCAAATCCTTGTGGCCTGTCATGCAAAGAATTTTGTGAATCCATTTTGACCCTGCTGAAGACAGAAAAAGGCAATGATGAACTCCAGAATGAGGTCTGTTTACCTTGTACCTTACTCCTTACCCCATGTACCATTTGAAAAGAAATTGAATTAACCTTGTTCTGTATATGTAGCTATTTGACCTGATGGGCTTTGACCGCTTTGAATTGATTCAAACATTCCTTGAGCGCCGCCGTGATATTATTGAAGGTGTCCGCCTGGAAGCTGAAAAGAGAAATATTTCTGTCAAATCAGGTAAATAGTTATTGCACCACCTGATGTGTGGCTGGTATGTATATCTCGCAACCTTAACAATTGGTTGCTATTTTACCAGGCTCTTTAGCAGCGGCTGTGGAAAACAGAGGTGTACCCTCTTTTGGTTGTCAAGTAGTTGTCCAATCTCAAATGGAGAAACAGATGCTAAAATTAGCTCGAAAGGAAGAGAAGCGTATCTACAAAGTGTTAGGAAAACTAGATTTAGATGAAGAGGAAGAACTGGAATTTAACCCTGTTGAGCTTCGAGCCAAAAGGTACAACAATACCTAATTATTATCTGGGTGCAAAAACTTTGTGTTATTACTATTCTGTGCTGTTGTTCATCAACAGCTGCTGGCTTCTTTTTCATTCCTGCTGGAAAATTTTCTGTATTTCCTAGGCAAGCTGCTTTGAAAGTAGCAGCTACTGTCCCTGTGCTAAATAAAGAACCCCTGAGAGCAGCACTGCAGCCACGGCCCAAGTACCCCAACGTTTATGATGCCCAGAGTCACGCACATCAATCATCTGGTTAGTTGTCATGAATTTAAATAGCCATCCATCAGTTTTTGTACTTTGCCTACCAGTTTGCTAAACCAGTTTTTTCAAAAAATTCCAGGATTTATTTCTGGTGTTAAAGTAATGTTGCCAGAAGGTGTTGTTCGCCATGACAATAAATCATATGAGGAAGTTAACATCCCTGTGTCTGAACCAGCACCGATCACTGTTGGTAATGAACGAGTAGCAATTTCTTCTCTAGATGAGGTATGATTTTTCTTTTTTCTGTCAGTAAAGTGTCACTTTTAACTTTAACAAAATTAAATCTTACCAAATGCTGACCATATTTTATTTCAGATCGGTCAAATGGCATTTCAAGGTGTAAAATCACTTAATCGCATCCAGTCAGTGGTGTTTGATATGGCTTATCATAGTAATGAAAATTTATTGATTTGTGCTCCAACTGGTGCTGGTAAAACAAATGTGGCAATGCTTACCGTAGTGCATCAAATAAGACAGCACATTGAGAAAGGAGTCATCCAAAATGATCAGTTTAAGGTATTTTCTTTTTTGTCTTTCCTACTTATTTTTTCATTTTTTTGATTACATGATTTTTACTTCATTTTTGTTTTAGATTGTGTACGTTGCTCCTATGAAAGCTTTAGCAGCTGAAATGACTGCAAATTTCAGTAAACGCCTCAACCCTCTTGGTGTAGCAGTACGAGAATTAACTGGTGACATGCAGCTTACCAAATCAGAAATTATGAAAACACAAATGCTGGTGACAACACCAGAGAAATGGGATGTTGTAACAAGGAAAGGAACTGGTAATACTGTTCTTCCTGTATTCCATTCTGCATTTTCTCTGTTCTTTTCTATTCTGTTGTATAATTGTTCTTGTAATAACATTTCCATCATCCCTGGACAGGTGATGTTGCACTTACCAACCTTGTGAAGCTCTTAATCATTGATGAGGTACATCTTCTACATGGTGATCGTGGTCCAGTTGTAGAGGCGCTAGTTGCCAGAACATTGCGACAGGTTGAAAGTTCTCAGAAGATGATAAGAATAGTGGGTCTTTCTGCAACACTGCCTAACTACATTGATGTTGCCAGATTTCTGAGAGTCAACCCTTATGCTGGACTATTCTTCTTTGACTCCCGTTTCCGCCCTGTACCTTTGAGTCAAACATTCATTGGTGTAAAGGCAGTACAGCCATTGAGGCAAATCCAGGAAATGGACAATGTGTGCTATGAGAAAGTAGTAGATCTTGTGCAGAAAGGCCACCAGGTCATGGTCTTTGTTCATGCACGTAATGCAACTGTACGAACCGCGAATGTGCTGAAAGAAATGGCCCTCCAGAAAGGTCAACTGAAATTCTTTGAAGTTCAGGATAGCAGCTCAATGGGCCAAGCAAGAAATGCTCTCAGCCGTTCCCGTAACAAACATCTTGCAGAACTGTTCCAATGTGGCTTCTCTGTGCATCATGCAGGAATGCTACGATCTGATCGCTCACTTGTTGAGAAGTATTTTGGGGAAGGACTTATCAAAGTCTTGGTCTGCACATCGACTCTGGCTTGGGGTGTTAACTTACCAGCCCATGGAGTAATAATTCGCGGCACCGAAATTTATGATGCTAAACATGGGTCATTTGTTGACCTTGGGATTTTGGATGTTCTGCAAATATTTGGTCGTGCTGGACGTCCTCAATTTGACAAGTCTGGGACTGGCATCATTATCACATCTCATGACAAACTTAGCCATTATTTATCTCTATTGACCAACCAGTTCCCTATTGAAAGCAATTTTGTAAAGTTCTTGGCGGACAATTTGAATGCTGAAGTTACTTTGGGAACCATCAGTAATGTTGATGAGGCAGTTGAGTGGTTAAGCTATTCATATCTATTTGTTAGAATGCGTATAAACCCTCAAGTGTATGGTCTCAACTATCAGGATGTAGTTGATGATCCATCATTAGAAATGAAAAGAAGGGAGCTCATCAAGATAGCTGCCAAGGCGCTTGACAAAGCAAGAATGTTAAGCTACAATGAAAGAACTGGAGACCTGCGGGTGACAGGTAATTTTTCCTAATTTCATACATTTCATGTACATATATACCTTTTGTTTGTGGGTCCTGTTCTCATATGACTTATCCATATCTAGATTTGGGGCGAACTGCAAGTCATTTCTATGTCAAATATGATACTGTGGAAGTGTTCAATGAGAAGATGAAGCCAGTAATGAATGAAGCAGAAATTCTTGCCATGATATCCCACTCTCAAGAATTTGAGCAGCTAAAGGTAAGACTTGAAAACGAATTTGAGAAAAGAGTTTTGTATGTAGAGCAATTTCACATTTTCACTTGCATTTTTTCTCCATTTCTCTTACCTAGGTCAGAGATGATGAATTAGATGAACTGGATAATCTTACTGCTGATTGCTGCTTTGTACCAGTGGCTGGAGGAAGTGAAAATCTTCATGGAAAGGTGAACATATTGCTGCAGACTTATCTTTCAAGGGGACGCATCAACAGCTTTTCTCTCATGTCTGACCAAGCCTATGTGTCACAGGTAATTGCTTTGCTGTATTTTTGGAAAAGAATCTCATTACTAGTGTCTGTGCCAATTTATTTTACTTCTCTAAATTTTTTAAACCTAATGTGGTTTTGCAGAATGCTGTCCGTATTGCACGTGCTCTCTTTGATATTGTTATAAAGAAGAACAACCCTATTATGGCAGGGAGGTTTCTGATGATGAGTAAAATGTTTGAGCTCCAGCTATGGGATTTTATGAGTCCAATGAGACAGTTCCATATTATTGGCAATGATATTCAAGAAAAATTAGAAGAAAGAAAGTTGACCATTGATAAACTTCGAGAAATGGATGTTAAAGAAATTGGTGGGTTTGAAACATTTTAATTTTTCTCAATATGTACCTTTGCAGATAAGGTATTTAACTAAGGTATTCTGTCAGGTTCCTTGCTACGCCATCCTAAAATGGGTATAACTGTAAAGCGCTGTGCCGAAGAATTTCCATTGGTTGAAATGAGTGCTTCACTGCACCCAATTACACGTACAGTGCTTCGGATAAGACTTAAGGTTAAAGCAAATTTTAGGTGAGGCTCCTAAAAACCGAGCGGGACTATAATCTCTGATTACCACTATATGTTGATAACTTTATTGTATGCGTTCTTAGAATGTAAAATATTATACTATGTTGCAGATGGAATGACAAATTCCATGGTAAGACTTCTGAAGCATTTTGGATCTGGGTGGAGGACCCAGAAACAAATCATATGTACCACTTTGAATATTTTCTTTTAACGAAGAAGCAGGTAAGGAAAGCTGTAGATAACTTTCTTGCCATTTAATCGATTTTTATTAAGTTCATCCAGTGAATTTATTTTGGCCTTTGTGATTTTTAGGTTTTAAACAGAGAAGAACAAGAACTTGTCATGACAATCCCTTTGCAAGATCCTCTGCCACCTCAGTATTATGTTCGTGCCACCAGTGATCGTTGGCTTGGCTCTCAGTCCTATCTAGAACTTTCTTTCCGTCACTTGATTCGACCAGAAAGTCATCCACCCCATACAGGTACTGTAGTTTTGAAAACTAGATGTTTTTTGTTGCTGTTTTTTTTTTTTTTTTGGTGGCTTTTGCATAATTTAATTCCTCACTGCTATTGGCTATATCATGACAATTATTTTTCAGACCTCTTAGAACTGCAGCCACTTCCAGTTACTGCCCTAGGTGAAACCCAGTTCGAAATGCTGTACAAATTTTCACACTTCAACCCTATCCAGACACAGATTTTCCACTGTCTGTATCACACAGATAATAATGTTCTGTTGGGAGCACCTACGGGTTCAGGAAAAACAATTGCCGCAGAGGTAGCAATGTTCAGAGTATTCAAGCAATATCCTGGGCGAAAGGTATATTTTATCTAATTTTATTGCAGTATTATCAATACTCTTCCTCTTTGGTCTCATTAAAATTCATGTAAATTGCAAACTTGCTTTCAGGTGGTCTACATTGCACCTCTGAAGGCCTTGGTCAGAGAGCGTATTGCAGATTGGAAAGTTAGGCTGGAAGCAAGGTTGAATAAGAAAGTTGTGGAACTGACTGGTGATGTGTCACCTGATGTTCGAGCTATCATTGCTGCAGATGTGATTGTGACTACTCCAGAAAAATGGGATGGTATCTCTCGTTCTTGGCAAACCAGGAATTATGTTAGAGATGTTGCCCTTATAGTAATTGATGAAATCCACCTTCTGGGAGAAGATCGTGGTCCAGTTTTGGAAGTGATTGTTTCTCGAACTAATTTTATTGCTTCTCACACAACTAGAACTCTGCGTATCATTGGGCTTTCTACAGCTCTTGCCAATGCTCGTGATCTTGCCAATTGGTTGGGAATTGGAGAGGTGAGTACTGTTATAAAAGCCGGATAAGATACCAACTTGTGTTGTAGAGAAACTAATACACTTTTACTGTTTATTTCATGTAAGATTGGTTTATACAATTTCCGTCCGTCAGTACGACCTGTCCCACTAGAAGTTCATATTGCTGGGTTCCCTGGCAAACACTACTGTCCACGCATGGCAACAATGAATCGACCTACATTTCAGGTTTACCACCTTCAGACATTTTAGATTAAAGTGTAAAATAATGTTAAACTGATGATTTGCTACAGTATGACAATCTCTGATCAACAGGCCATAAGACAGCATTCCCCTTGTCAGCCAGTGTTGGTGTTTGTGTCATCAAGAAGGCAAACCAGACTGACAGCATTAGATTTGATTGCATTTCTTGCTGGAGAAGATGACCAGAAGCAATGGTTACATGCCGATGAAGCAGAAATGGAGCAGATAATTGCTGGTATAAAGGATTCTAACCTGAAGCTTACTCTTGCCTTTGGCATTGGTATTCATCATGCGGGTCTTCAGGACCGAGATCGCAGGACTGTTGAGGAGTTGTTTGTAAATCGCAAAATACAGGTAATGTGCATATGCTGTCTTTAATATAGTGCCACATTTCAACCATACTTCTAACTGATACATAAAAAAATAAAATAATAATACACCTTATTTTTTATTGTTCGTAGGTCCTAATAGCCACTGCTACCTTGGCCTGGGGTGTTAATTTCCCTGCACACATGGTGGTTGTCAAAGGCACTGAGTATTATGATGGCAAACAGCGCCGCTATGTTGACATGCCCATTACTGATGTATTACAAATGATGGGTCGAGCAGGTCGCCCGCAGCATGATGACCAGGGTGTAGCAGTTGTTCTTGTATGTAATGCTTTGAAATACAAATTTTTGCACCCTTGCATTCAAGTATCCAGAATAATGATAAATTTTTTCTCAGGTGCATGATCTAAAGAAAAATTTCTACAAAAAGTTCCTTTATGAACCCTTCCCAGTTGAATCTTCTCTGCTTGCTGTACTTCCTGATCACTTAAATGCAGAGATTGTTGCTGGGACAATTCGCTCTCGTCAGGATGCCATGGATTACATGACTTGGACTTACTTCTTCCGAAGGTTGTTGCAAAATCCATCATACTACAACCTTGAATCTTTGGAGCCTCAAGATGTGAATCACTACCTCTCATCACTGATAGAGAGTGCATTCAGAGACTTAGGCACTGCGGGCTGTATCAAAATGGATTATGAGGTGATTTATTTTTGTGGAGTTAAAAAAGGGGAGAGGAAGAGTGTATAAAGATTCATCCTTTTAATTCTGTTTACAGGATGAACGAAGTGTTGTAACAACATCATTAGGACGGATAGCATCCTTTTACTATTTATCACATCAAACTATGATGCACTTTAGTGGTGCTCTGAGGGGTGATCTATCTGATGAAGAGGTACTGAAAGCTCTATGTGATGTCCACGAATATTATGAACTACCTGTTCGACACAATGAAGATTTAATGAATGCGTAAGTGCAGCTGTCTAACATGAGAAAAGAATTCAAGTTTCTTCCATGTATGAGGCACAATTGTAAAATATTTTTATTTTATTTCAGGGATCTTGCTAAGGATTGCCCAATTTCTGTTGATACTCTAAACATGGATTCTCCTCATGTAAAAGCATGTCTTTTGCTACAAGCACATTTCAGTCGCCTCCCTCTACCCTGTTCTGACTACTTTACAGATTTGAAGTCTGTTCTGGACCAAGCAATTCGTATTTTACAGGTCAGTTCATTCACATATGTTTTGAAAGGTGGAGATGAAATGTTGTGTGACAACTGCATGTCTTAGTAGCCATATTATTTGGTTATTTGGTTTGCAGTTTGTTGCACATTTCTAAATTTTGTCCCTCTGTTGTAGGCTATGATTGATGTTTGTGCTGAGTGTGGATGGCTGGCTACTACATTAAGAGCCCAGCAGTTATTACAGCAAGTGGTGCAAGGCTCATGGGCAAACAAATCTCCACTGTTGACACTACCCCATATTGAAGCCCAGCACATGTATCATTTTGCTAAACTTGATGACCCAGCTCTATCAACTTTGCCTGGTTTGAAAGAGGCTTGCTTTAAGAATTATGAAAAATTGGCATCAATCCTTCGTGGTGATTTTGATGATGGAGAAATTGAGCAGGTTGTTAAACTGTGATTGATTGTGGAGCATATTTACTTATCACCGTCCAGAGAAAGGTTGTTTCTATTGCGCTGCTTATATTTTTCATTGCAGATGCATCGAGTCTTATGTGAAATGCCTTCAATCAACATTCAATTGAGCATTCGTGGCTGGTGGGATGGCAGCACTCAAGATGAGGAAGGAGAGAGAAGAATTAAAATTCCAGCTGACAGACAGACTTGGGTGGAAGTACATGCTGAGCAAGAATATACACTCATGGTATGTAGTCTTAATTTTTGTCCCTGCAATTTTTTCAAATTAAAATATTTCTGTTTCTGTTTTGTCAACCTTTATCATTCTTTCAGGTCAATTTGCATAGGCTGAATCACTCGAAAGACCTCAAGGCACATGCTCCACGGTTTTCTCGACCAAAGGATGAAGGCTGGTTTCTCACTCTAGGTTCCGCTGATGATGGGGAGTTGTTGGCACTCAAACGTGTGAGTGGTGTCCGAGGAAAAACTTTGCAGCAACTCTCTTTCTACACTCCATCCAAGCCAGGTCTGTATTGTTGTACTGATGCGTTGTAACAAAATCTACGGTAATACATATATGATGTAGATAGTGTACTCATGATGTGCTTTTATTTCAGGTCGTATTATTCTTACTTTATACCTCATGTCAGATTGTTATTTGGGACTGGACCAACAGTATGATATTTATTTGGAGGTAATTCCATCCAATTTGAAATGTCAAATAAACACAGACCTTGCGGGACTGTCCATTGAATCCTTGGATAGTATTGAGCCGCAAGAGGAGAGTGGTCAACTGCAAGAAGATGTCTCTCAGAATTGGTAACACTCAATTTTACAATAGGTAGCTTAGCAATGGAAAGCCTATTAAAGTAAGAAATCCTCTTGTCTGTGATAATTGACCCTGTGATTAGGGGAAGGAAGGTGAAAACCTCCATTCTTCCACACCAAATACATTAATTACTAAATGACCAATGTGCAAAATAGTGTTTGTCACTTTGTGTATTAATGAAGACTCTTGGATGACTCTTGTGACTTGAATATTTTAGGCATCTGTGTTGAATAATGCATATGCATCTACATTTCTTATTTTTGTATTTGTCTGAGAGATTGCAAAATGGCTTTAGGTATACAAGAGTTCCCATTACTCTCAATTCCATTTGTATGTGTAAGCTCCCAGGTAAATGTATTTTACCATACTCTGTTAATAATTAAAAGAATTACTTTTGTTTTGTGATACATCTTGAATTCTGTGTAGATAATATAAAAATAATATATTGTATATTTTGTATTCCTTCTCAATGGGGTATGGCTGTGTTCAGTGTGGAGTGTCTATTTTCAGTAAAGTGATAACTTATTTGTTACTGACAGACAATGTACATGTGTTCATAGTCAATAAAGTACTGACATCTCTCTTATTCTGTTTTATTTCTTATCACATTTTCCTTAATGCATTAAAATTGCAGCAACTAGCAACAGAACAAAGCACAGTATTGATAAAATTCGTTCACATGCCATGGCAAGTAATGTCCAATAATACTGAGCCTCTAAAGCAACTTGCTTGCTGCAAGATTTTTTCCCACACTTGCAGTCACCATTGATTTCTTGGTGAAATCGCATGTACACCTAAAAATGCAAATTAATTTGAGCACCATAATACTTTCATTAGTTTTTTTTACGAGGTTGAACAAAAAATTGAACTCACTTGTTTACTTCCTCTCGTGTAGTCGACTTTATCTGGTCCCAACTCGTCTACAGAAGGTCTTTGATTTGCCTGAAGCATAATAAGAAAATAGTCTTTGTCACTCTTTTTGAAATGTAAGTTCAGGCTTCTTATGCCAGCTGGTCAAGGAAAATGATTCCTTGGCTTCACCTAGGGATGTTACATATGCAATGAACAAGTCAAACAAAAGGAAGGCTGACCTGCTCTAGGTGGAGCATGAGCACCCATCGGAGAAGGGGCAGGGACAGGAGGGTGCAGAGGATAGCTGGCGGGTTGCGGTAGGGCCTGTCCTTGGACACGGCCGTCAGGATAGCGGACATGACAATCGACACCGCTAGGACGCACATGCACCAGCAGTACACATCCACTGCAAAAAAAAAAAAAACCAAAACCATACAGATCCAGCACTAAAACAAGGAGAAAATGATGAAGAATCACAAAAGCGGATCCAGTGTGAGGGGAACCGTAGCAGAGAGCATCTCCGGCCACGGCGTCGGCCACAAACCAAAGTCAGAAATTTGGAGACTTAGCTCTCGCTGACGATACGTCCGATACGTCACACAGCGCCGGAACTACTCCGCGTTGCCCGAGGATGCACTTCCCCAGGCCGCGCGCTGTGTGACCCTACCAAATGGTCATGACATATCGTCAGCGAGGGCTCAGTCTCAAAATTTTTGAATCGACCCGTGGTTGCCGGCGCGGCGTATGCTGCGTAACTTTTCATACCGTTAGCTTGCGTATCCGCTTTTGTGATTTTGTCTTCTCGTTGTTACCGGTCAAGTCCTGCCCCGGAATACCCCATTGCACGCACAAAATTAAAGTTGTTAGGGCTATATCAGTTTAGTCACAATTTGTAACCCAAATTTTTTTCGACCCTAAAACAGGCAATTTTTCCCAAATATTGTAAAAAAATTAACGTGCGTTGTGTCAGTGGCAGTATGTACGGACCAGCCCCTTTCCAGGCCTTGGATCGTTTATGGATGGCCTCTCCGGTTGTTGACTATCAGTAGGTCCAGGTCTTCGCCGAGATCTTTGACGAGGTGCTTACCGATAAGGGGCATGCCCACGAGCCCGCCCGGGCAGGCGGCCTCCAGGACGAGGAAGGACAGGACGAGGAACAGCAGCGAGCCGCAGCCTAGCACCACCTTGTCTCGAGGGAGAGGCTCGTGCACCCAGTACGCCAGCAGGCACAGCGCCGAAACCACTGCGGACACGGCAACATAGTGTTAGTCACTAACAGCAGCAGTGGGAGGGAGAGGCGCTCGAAGCGCCTGCGAACGAGGGGGTAGGCCAGCCCGCTACACACGGGAGCCTTGTTTTGCCTAGGCAGCAGGCGCCAACCGCCGCAGAGTGCCTGCGGCTGCAGCAGTAGCAGCAGCAGTAGCAGCAGGAGTAGCAGCTCACGGACCTATGAAGGGCGCGAGCAGTAGGTGGTGCAGCACGGTGATGGCCCGCTGCATGGAGGCGACCACGCGGATGGTGGGACCCCTGGGCCCCTGGCTGACACCAGGGCCGGCGGGCGTAGCGGGCGCTGCCTCGTCAAGGACGTGGGCGCTAAGCGACAGCACGTCCCAGAACGGGGCGCCCACGCTCTGCGCCACCTGCAGGCAACGGGTTATAGCTTGAAGCAAGACATTTTACACGAGAGCATAGAGCACGGGACAAAGCTATTCAAACTTTTGGAAGTTCGGTACAATCGTGTTTTTGTTTGGTCTGTCTTTTGTGGAAATACTCACCCAGTCCGAGACAACGGGCGCTCCCCGGCCGGCGCGGTACTCGTGGTCGCCGATGAGCTTGAGGGAGTGCCTGCGGCCGCCGGCGGAGACGAGCGTGATGTTGAGGTCGCAGGTGTGGGCGTCGTGAGGCCAGCGCCGTGCCAGCAGGTGGCAGCGCGCCACGGCCCGCAGCGGAGCCACCCAGCGCAGCGCGCCCGTGTGCTCCGCGTACACCGTGACGGCGCCCGGCTGCTGGGACGTCTCGATCATGCCGCTGCGGACAGTGAGGACTGTCAGTGTCCGGTTCGAATACCGGCTATCCGCAGTGGATGCGTGACATACTTTTGCACAGTGATGTCCGGCGTCCAGAGCCGGTCGGTGTTGGCCATTCTGACGTCGTAGATGTTGTTGAAATCCTTGGGCTCCCAGGTGATGTTAGGATTCAACCATTCCTGGTTATACAGAAAAAAAGAGAGCTGAATTTTGCGAGCGAAGCGTCAACCGATTATTCCACCGAATTAATTCAAAAGATGGCCTTTGTTCGGGAAATGCGTGGTATTATTTACATTTTATAGGGTAGGTGCCGGTAAATAAATCGCGCTGGGAAAAAACTCACATGCATGTCAATTAAAAAAATATCTAAAACTTACTAAGTTGCTATTTTTTGGAGGGCGTTATTTTTTTAAAAACTGTTTGTGATAATTTTTTGTATTTTTTTTCGCAGATCGTGATTTTTTTTTACCTGCACTTACCCTATTCAGTGTCAGAAGCATCACTAAACGACAAAATGGAAGAGATTCAAGCTGCTTCCCCATCCCTTACCATTGTAAGATGGCCCCGCAGATTTAACGTGCCCATATAGTCCTCCTGAAAATCAGCAAAGGTTGTGGGCAAAAAAATATTAAAAAAGTAAATGGAAGACATCGTGCGGAATAGCGTCGTTTCGGTATCGGAACAAGGACTCTTATCTCACCAAGGCCGCCTTTGTGATCTCCAGTCTAGTGGTGATGACCGAGCCGTCCGGCGGGGGGATGGCCGCCTGGTGGGTGAGCTTGAGGTGCAGCATGCTGCTGGTGGACGCGACGCGCGGGAAGGTGGGCGCCACGCGCTGTTCCCCGTCGTATGCGCCGAACGGAAAGTGCGGGACTCTGCCGGGTGCGGGCATGAAGGAGGGGAGGTCATCGGCCAGGCTGAAGTCCTCGTCGTCGTCCAACGACGGCAACAGGTCCACGACGTAGTCGGGCTCCGACTCCTCGCGCTCGGGGATGTAGATCTGCAACTCGTCCTCCTCCTCGGGCTTGCGGCCCTCTGCGAATCGGAACAGTCACGGAATGTGGTAGGTGTTACCGGTCCGTTACCGGTCCGTTACCGGTCCGTTACCGGTCCGTTACCGGTCCGTTACCGGTCCGTTACCGGTCCGTTACCGGTCCGTTAACGGTCCGTTACCGGTCCGTTACCGGCCAGTTACCGGTCCGTTACCGGTCCGCGACTCACCTTTGCAGCCGTAGTACCAGGTGCCGTTGCCTGCGGACCGGCTCGTGGCCAGGCTGAAGAGCCGCACCGGGGGGAACTTGGCGCCGGGCGGTGCGGTCCAGGACACCATCGGGTCGTCGCTGTCGATTTTGCCCACCTCGAGGCGCCGCCGGTCCATGTCCTGCCGCACCCAGAAGCCGCGCTGCTCGCGGGCCGACAGCAGCCCCGGCGTGTGCAGGGACGCCACGCGCTTGCCCAGCGAGTCGATGCTGGTGTTGCCCTCGTGGGACAGGTCCACCTGATGCAGAGCGTAGAGCGTGCAGAGCGGTCACTGCGAACACCGTCGGCAGCAGCGTTAAGCGGCGCAGGGCGCACAGGGGGAAGGGGCAGGCGGGACATGTGTGCCCCTCCCCGATCCACACCGAAAATCATGGCCGATTTTCTTTGATTTGATTGTTTTTCAAGCAAGAAATTCATTGTTTTTGCTCATGCAAGCGAACAACCGACCTCAATTGGTCTCCTTTAAAAACTTTTCTCTGCCTTTTTCTGATTTTGAAAAAGGGTAAAGGGGTCACTGATGACCGCTTTCTGGGTCTGAGACGGCCAGCCCTAGAGCTACCAATCCGCCCCAGACAATTCTAAATCGATCCATCCGGTGGAGGAGTAAGGTTGTTACAGGCAATCAGAAACTTCGAAATCATTTTTGAAACTTGCTTGAAACAGGAAAGAGTGAAATGATCCATCAGTACACGGACGTTTTTCTTAATCTTTTTGCCACTGTGCTCCGATCAGAAAGAAACTTTTATCATCAAGCGTTTTCAACAATGAACTTTAGCAGCGTTTAACCTAACCTAACCCGACCGGACCTAACCATGGGCAGTGCCATGAGCTCACCTCGAACAGGGCGTCCGCTGCGGGCGGCAGCGCCGCCTCCAGCCGGATGTGGCCCGAGCCCTTGGCGCGCAGGAAGAGGTACAGGGTGCGCTGGTTGCCCTTGATGACTCCCTCACGCTCCACCGACAAGTACTGCGAGTGTGAGTACGTGAATGTGAGCAGCGGCCGGGAGCAGCCACTCCTGATGCGCTCTGCGGGGGCACCAGCGGAGGTTACAGACTTGTGCAGGGACACTACACTCAGATGCCCTATTCATGGAGGACGTCTCACCCGTCTCCGTTCGGTTGGCCGGGTAGCCGGGGCAGCCGAACACCCAGGTGGTGTCGTTGCCGGCGCTGGAGCCCGAGCAGGTGCTGAAGTAGCGCAGCGGGAAGGGGTTGGGGTCGCGCCACAGCAGCACGGCGCGCCCGTCCTCCGTCGTGATGTTGATGATGCCCGTCACCATGTCGTGCATCAGCACGAAGCCCCTCAGCTCGGTGGCCGACAGCAGGTTCGGGTGCTGCGACGACGCCACCTTCGTGTCCTTGCCGCGGTCCAGGTTCGTGTGGTTGTAGAAGTCTATGTCGATCTTAGGAATCACGGATTTTAATCAGGCTTTCGTAACAAACAACCAAACAAAATAGAAAAACCAACAAATTTCCTATGTGAATTGAACTGACCTCGTACACCTCGTCCGGCTGGGGCGGCATGGAGGACACAAGCTGCAGGTGGATGTCCTTGCGGCCCAGCACCCTGAAGGGCAGCACGCTGGTGGTGCCGCTGACGATGCCCTCCTCGCTCAGGGAGAAGTAGCCGTCGAAGCGGTACTTGAAGGTGTGCACCATCCGGCAGCCGGCCAGCTCGGAGCTGTTGAGCGCCTGGGCACGAGCCTGCGGGCTCAGCGGCACCGGCAGCGGCACGGGCAGCGCCGAGGGTGGCTCCGATGGCTCCGCCTGTCTCCCCGAGCCCCGGTACCCTGTGTGTGTGTGTGTACAGCGTTACATCCGACTACGGTCCGCGGTCATCCGACAAGCTCAAAAGCATTCTGGTCGACAATACCCCGCGCTCGAGCGCCTCACCTCGCGTGGGGTATTGACCGGAATGCTTCGGCAGACGTACAGAAGTCTCAGCCGCGGCGACGGCGTGTTGTATGGATAGCCAAGTCTGGTCGGATCCATGGAGGAGATCGTGATCGTAAATTTGAAAGTAACTTTTTGAGTGTGGTTTTTGGCAAGTAATTTTTTGATTTACGTTTGGTGCGCAATAAAAAGTTACTTCCCCCTCTCTCGTGCTTGTTCGCATGTTCACTCACCCACGCAGCTGTGCAGCCAGCTCACGCCCCCGGTCGAGGCCATGCTGGCAAAGCTGATGCTGGTGATCTTGAAGGCCACCAGCTTGACGGACAGCGAGGGGGACGTCAGCTCGGCGCCCTCGAACACCTCCAGGTGTGTCGAGTTGTAGACCACCTGCACAAGGCGAACTACTTCTGAGTTCTGACTCGACACAAACTGCGGCTAAGGCGTTCCAATCCGACTGATTCGAGGCAGACAGGAGGTAAGTACACCCAGAGGAAAGATTTTAAAAGCATTCAGGAGAATTTTCTTAAATCAAGCCAATCTTAGATTAAAATCAAGGAATAGCCTTGGGTCAAAGCTAAAATTCTTGAAATGCTTTTAGTACACGCTTTTCTACACTTGAATCAAGAAATCGTTTCCTTGCGTGTAGGGAAGCCGGCGTTATTTCTCACCGTGAATAATCTGTACTCGTGCGCCGACATGCAGCTGTGGCAGGTCGTCTGGTCCAGGTAGGCGGCGACCCTCTGGATGGCGATTTTGTTGATGAAATTCAGGTCAATCTGCGACACATTGCATCAAGGTCATGTTGTACAGCACAACCCGCTTATTTATACGAGACTGAAATTTTCTCCGGCCGTTTTATGCAAAACACGGCGTCCGCAAGGTGCAAAAGTCCAAACTTTCCCTGATACGATCCTGGAGTACTTCGCACGCTTCGCACGCTTCGCACGCGCTTGCAGCAGCTGCTCTGCTCTGCTCACCTCGTAGTAGACCGTGCTGGGCTCCCCCTTGAGGCGCACGTACGCCTCCCTGATGCCGCGCACCATGAAGCGGATGGCCCTGTTCTCGCCGCCCAGGGACACCTCCTCGTCCTGGAGGCTGAACGTCTCGGAGAAGTCGTAGCGGGTGGTGCGATGCACCTTGCTGCAGCCCAGGGGCGCTGCCGGGGTGAGGGCCAACGGCTTAGTCAGTAATGCCACAAGGGGCCGAGACAACCGACAAGGTATTCCGGGAGTTACCCCGCGCTGGAGCACCCCGCAGTAGGGGGATGTTGTCGGGCCTGATTTGGCCAGTCTGCGTGCACAAATGGTGCCTCGCTGCTGGCCTACCTGCTGATGGCCTACTCACGGCTGGGAGGGGAGGCGGAGCAGCTGTGCACCCACAAGTTGTGGAACCCGAAGCGGACGCCGGTCGGCTTCTTGAAGAGCGGGTCCGTGGCCTTGAGCAGCGGCTGCGGCTGGCCGGCGCGCCCGAACGACACCTCGCCGTCATGGGCGTCGACCCAGAAGTAGTTGATGGTGTCCGCGGAGAGCAAGCCGCGGGGGGCCAACTTCGTCACCAGGTTCTGCGTTCTTCCCCCCTCCTCCCGGTCGATCGTCATGAACAGCCGGTCCGTCAGGGTGACCTGGGCGGGGCACAATCCAGGAAGGGTTTTAACATTATTCCTTCTCAAGAGAACGAGCGTTCTAAAGTGCCTGGAAGGGATCCGATAATGCAAAGGTCTTGATCGTCGTCCAATTCAGGATTGGAAGAGGATGTTTTGGCGCCAGGAATTCAAAACCGGGGTCACTTGACCTTTCCTGGCGGGAAATGAGGACGTACGTGAGCCTCGATCCAAGCGCGGATTCGGGGGAAAGGGGGGGGGGGGGGGCAAAAGGGCAATAGCCCGAAGGTCGCCGGAAATGTAGGCAACCGGCTGTAAATAGGCAAAACGCGGGACATTGCCTTCCCCCTCCCCTCCCCCCTCCTGAAGCCGGTCCTCGATCCGCCACTGATCGATCCCGATCTTTGATTATTCTCAATGAGTTCTCACCCTCACCTGGTATCTGACGGCGCCGTCAGCCGTGCTCTCCAGCAGGGTGAGGAAGGAGGGTGGTAGCCCCTGCACGCCCACAACCATGGTCTGCGGCAGAGCAAGGAGGGCTCACAGTCAGCTGCAGTGCTGGACTCATACATTGAAAAGATGATGATGCACGCACCGTGTCGAAGTTGAGGTACTGGTTAAAAGTACTCTTGTCGAAAACGCAGCTGTACGGGGTGCTGAGGGCAGACTGCGCCAGGTACACCAACTGCAGGAGCTGCAGCAGGCAGGGCAGCCAACGGTGCGGTGCCTGAACGACAGGAACACAGTCACGACTGCTAAGTCCCACCACCCCGAATGCTTAAGCTTCGTCCATGGAGTACGTCCGAATTTCCTGCGATTGGCGACACCGAGCGCCTGCGAGTGCTGGGGGCTGGGGTAGGCCAGCCCGCACGGCACGCGTGTGTGGAGCAGTCGTGGCCAGGTGCGGATCCAGGGGGGGGGGGGGGGCGACGGGGCGATCGCGCCCCGAAGGGCGCCCGAAAGGTAGGCAATTCGCGTTACAATCAACCTGAAAGTAGGCAGAAAGCGGTACATCGCCCCCCCCCCCCCCCCTAGAGCCGCCCCTGGATCCGCGCCTGGTCGTGGCCAAATCAAGTTTATCCCCGCGACAAATCGATCCCAAGCATTAACTGGACTCATCACTTACCGGGCGAAGCATTGTATATCCTGAGCGTGGAGGGTCCTACGGCGAGGCCCTGGCCAGGTCCACTGCGGCGCACTGATCTCACTCACTTCACTGTCCCCAGCACTGCAGAGCACACAGAGCGCGCCTAGTGCCTAGGGCCTGGCTAGCCTGGCTGGGCCCGGGAGCGTGGTTCACCGCACACTGAGGCGGCCTGGACATTCCCAAGAACAGGAAATGCTTATCCTGGTTGGAGGGCCGGAGGGGGAGAGCTGACGGACGGAGATACCGCAAGCGGCTGCCGAGCGGCTCTCTGGGCCGTACGGTCACCAAGGTCAAGACCAGCTCCGCCGAGCTCCGCAGATCTGGAGCAGGCCTGCGTGGAAGCACTGGCTGCTGTCAGCTATTTACGGCAATTAAAAAATAAAAACAGGGTTCAAAATAACGCAGCGCTTTTAAAAAAAGGAGAACAAAAGATTGATTTCCCCCCTCGTCGATTTCCCGATTCGGTTCCCGCATGTCGATTTGCTCGTGTGACTGTCCGACCCCCGCAGCAGATGACGTCATCACGCTTGCGGTTACAGTGCCGGTTATTCCGCGAGACACCCCGGGGCACCTTGGCGAAGGCCGCGGATGGTTGTCTGGAGCTCTAATGGGCGTTACGTAGTTTGTGGAGGCGTTGACGGCTTCCTGCTGCGGGGGATCCTGGCGAGCTCAACACGACAAACCCGGGCTGGGCGGCAGCGGCGGCAGCGGCGGCGGCGGCAGCGGCGGCAGCGGCGGCAGCGGCGGCAGCGGCGGCAGCGGCGGCAGTAGCGGCAGCGGCAGTAGCGGCGGAGGCACGGTGCGCCCAGCCGGAGAGGAAAAGGTTCAAGGAGGAAGCGCCCCGAGGAGAGAGAGGGGAGGGGGGGCAGAGAGATTATGAATTTTACGAGTTTATGCGAGGCGAGTGAACCCCAGCTGCGCCACAGTCCCCACGCAGCACCGCCGCCGCGGAAAACGACGCGCTTAGTTTAGCCGGGATTAGTTCGGTAGGTGGGCACAGGGGTCACGGGGGCGGTGGCATCCTTGACGGCGGCGGCCTCGAACGCACTCCGATGGTCATTAACGACGGCCAGCCGAGGCCGCCGAGGCCACCGTCACAATGACGACGCCGGAGGAGGAGGAGGGGCACAAGGGAAAAATGAAAACAAGAGGGAAAAGAATCGGGGCAGGAAGACAATGAGTCTTGGAGTGCAGAATATCCCCTCGTCACGCTCCGCAGTCGCTGCGCCCTCTCCAAGGGAGATGGAGTGCCAGGAGGCGACTCAGCCTGCGGAGCCCTGCGGAGCCCTGCGGAGCCCTGCGGAGCCCTGCCGGCTGCCTGTCTGCTTGTTGAACGCAGCCTAATTATCGTGCGAGATATGCTAATGCAACGGAACAAAGGCGGGTGAAAAGACGACACGACCGGCGGGCGTAAGGCACTGGACGTATTTACTACGCAAAAGATGTGATATGTACGCAATCCACACCAGATACGTATTCGATAGCTTGTGTAACTGTCGTATCTTACCGATGAGTACCGCAGCCAGAAAAACCAAGTCTCAGCCTTGAATTTACCAGACTTCTTTCAAGTCGTCTTGCTCGAAGATTCAGCACACAAATTCGGTAACCTTGAGGAGTTCGAGACCAGAGTTTTTAAGGTAAGTCTGAACTATCGAAGAAAACATTTTTCTGTGTGTGCAGTGCAGTATAGTTTGTTGTCCAAAACCTGCCTTGAACAGAATCCTTGCGACCTGTCATGAACTTTGCTCGGCCAATGTATCACTGGAACAGCGAGCAGTAGCCCTGCTTCACTCACCGCATCCATCCCCCGGGCCCCGGGCCCCTCTCAGTCCCTCCGCGGTGCGTGCCGTACACAGACGCCCTCTAATGTAACGCTGTTCTACAAGAATAATTCTTTTATTGCGACAAGTGCTTGCCCAGCTGGGTGGCAGTTGTAGTAGGAGATCCGCCCGAAGCTTTGCCAGTCCGCAGTCACGATCTCTGCTTCCCCCTCCCCCACCCTCCAACTTCCTCGTCTTTTCTCTCTCCCTCTCAGCTCTCGTACAACATAGAACACTTCAAACACCGACGTTTCAATTCTTCAAGAAATTTTTCTGAGGCGGAGCTGCACGGCGTTTTCTTTTTCTTTCTGTCTTTCCTTTTTCCATGTTCTGGATGTGGCCAGGGCGCTGCAGGAGAGCACAACGAATCAGGGTGTGCCGAGAAATAGAATCGGGGGAAAATGCCTCATGTGTAAAATTTTATTTCGATTTCACTCCCCCCCCCCCTCCCCGCGCCGCACGTCCCTCTTTCTCACCAACGACAGAAATTGTGAACGAATCGCCCTTGTGTTTTATTCATGTCCTCGTCGCTCGGACATGTCGTCGGCAATACTACGCTTTGTGGACGGGCGGCGACCCAAAGGCGACCGGCAGCAGTGCGCCTGTGATGCGTGGGGTAGGCCAGCCCGCAACGCACCGGTGCGAGGTATTGCCTACCTGCCAGGCGCCATGCCGGTCACTCTCTACGCGCGCGCCGCTCGAGAGTCGTCCCGCCCTTTCTTTCTGTTCCTCTCCACGGACTACAGGGTCTCGAGTTTAACCTTAGTGCTAGGCGAACGGTGCGTTGCGGCCGCCCTCGCGGCTCCTGAGCGCAAAATCAAACCGACTGAAACAAAGGTTTACTAGCCTGAGGCCGATCTCCTCGAGACGCTGCCGGTCCTCCGGCCGGTCCTCCAGCGGGTCCTTCCGGCGGCCCTCCTTACCCCTCCGGAGCCCACCGGGGCCCACCGGGGCCCACCGGGGCCCTGGGCGCCGCATTGTCTTTAGTGGGCTACTCGACCACTTAGCACGCCGTGCCGGGGCAGCCCGGGGGCCCAAGGGCAAGCCCAGGGGGCAGCGGGGGCGCCTGAGACGCCCTGGGTCGGGCAGCGAAAAATATGTAGCGCAAATGCAAAGTGCAGGTACACAAGTCACGCTGGAAAACCAATCAAATGCAGGTAAAGAAAAAAAAAACTCACTCCCTTTTCAAATGTGGTCGTTTTATCCAAAACTTGCTATTTGAGCTGCTGACCTGCTGTTAATTGTTTTCCATCGTGATTCTGTCACCCGCACATACCCTGGGTGAGAATCCTGGGACGGAGATGTGAAGTAAGAGCAGCAAAGAAAATCACACCATCTAGAGCTGGTAGCTAACCCGGGCCTCACACTCAGTGCAGTTGGACATTCGTTCTGAATCACACCAGTTCTGCGGTTTGGTAGGATCAAATAAATATTGCCAGCTGAAACTACTGATTTCTTTCAATTTGTCCGCCTTGTGTTCTGCGCTGCCTGCAGGAGTGGCGCCGCGCACCGCGCACCCTTTGGTGCCCTGCCGGCCCCGCCGGGCCAGAGGGCGATTTCAGTCCATTGAGCGCATTACACCAATCTGGCCCCTGCTCACAATTATTTTGAATTGCCGCGATAAAAAAGGAACCACGGGCGCGCGGTGCCCAGGGCGAAGGAGTGCGACAGAGAGGGAGGAAGGGATGGGGAGGAAGGGAGGGAAGGCGATTTGTAAAGTGGGAAGAAGGTGCAATATCGACCACCCTTAACTCCTGGCTTTGTTGGCGCTGCATGTTTACATACGCGCGATGAAACTGCGGGACAGGCGAACTTTGCGCCCGTGCTGACACACTCATCGGGAGTGACTGTTTTGCCCCGATTCTGAGAAACGTTATTCATATCGCATGATATCGCAGCCGTCGGGCGCTCGAGCGCGGGGCTCGGCGGAATGCTTGTGTCTCATAGCGTCACGTCGTTCATGGACGCCTCCTTACCATATGTAATTCACCAGTAGCCATCCGCGGAGCGACGCCGCTTTGCTTTCTTGACAATTTCATTTAAAGAGGCAGAGCGCCGTGGTGGCGTGGCCACGGACCGGCAGATCGCGCCACGCCACGCCACGTCACATCCCCGCCCGAGCTAGGCCCAGGGCTTCACGCAGATATCCCCGAACAAATAAGACGAAAGCCACCGGGCCCCCTCTCTGTGCGGATAGAAGAAGAAGAAGGCCAAGAATAAAAAAATAACAAAGAAACAAACAAACAAAAGCAAAGCGAAAGCGCACGGATACGAGGAGGGGTTGGGTGCGGGTGGTTCGAGGGGCGCTCTGGTTTTACGATTATGACCTCAGCATTTGCACGGAGACGAGTCTCGTCTGACAGGGACCACGCCACGCCATGGACCGATCCGGAGAATCGCAGAAGCTCTACTTAAAAAAAAAGAGAGCAGGGCAATGAGATAAATAATTATTTGTTTATGGCTCGTTTCCCGTTTTCGGCGGAACAAATGTTAACGGTTTCATTGAAAAATGCGGTGACATTGAGGGCGAAAAGGTGGAAACAGCGTTTGATTCTAATTTAAAGGGAAAGGGGGTGGGGGTGTACTGTACGCGGTGGGGTGGGGTGAGGTAGGATGAGGTAGGGGAGGTGATGCCAGCAGTGTGTCAAGGCAGTGCAGGACGCGTTTTATAGCCAATTTTCCTCCATACCGATAAAAATGAGGGAATTCCGAAAAAAGAGGCGCTGAACCCGAGGAGGAGGAGCAGGAGGGAAGGGAGAGACATTTGTTGAGCCACTGGCTCTTTTCTTTCTTCTCGCCACTTGCGGTTCGCCGATGTGCGAGGCGTCAGTGGACGTCCAGCAAAAAAAAAAAAAAAAAAAAATACGGCGGACTAACTAGCAGCGACTGTCCCGTCACCCCTTTGTGGGCGCACGTCTGGTAATCGACACTAAAATACGACGGGAATAAAACGTCGCGAAATAACTGTCGTAAACCTGCAGGCATCGCTTGGTGCGGTGGTGCAGTGGGCGCATCAGACGGACGCAGTCTGTCCGATTCTGTTCCCGCTATCGGAGGAATAATCCCACATGAGCAAGCCTGCCGCGGGAGACTGTTAATCAGCCTACAATGACTAGGAAATCCAGGTTACACGTTCTCGTTAGTTAACCCGACCAGAAGAATGACTGATTTTAGAAGACTTTACGGATGAGCTTTTACGTGGTTTCTTCGACCTTTCCGGCCCCTTTCTCGCGCTTTAACTACCCCTGGAAGGGGGGGGGGGCGAAGATGCCCACCTTGCAGGCCGACCACTTTCCGCTTTTCCTCCAGGACTGCTGGGGGGATGGACAGCGAGGGCGGCGACACGGAGGGTGTACCAGATATCTTTCTGGCCTCGCCAGAGGGGTCTTCGAGGCGGTAATGCAGAACAAGACCGGTGAAACGGGGCGGAAATCAGCGTGCGCCTCGGCGTTTGTCGGTGGCTGGAGCCGTCATGACGATGCCACAATTAACGTGTGGTAAAACCTCGGCGCCGTCGCGCGCACGCACACACACACACACACACACACACACACACACACACACACACACACAACGCCCCCCCCCGCCCGCCGCCCGCTATTGTGCGCGGAATACACGCATATCGTAATCTTTTCTGAGCGTCGCGGGCATTTTTTTGTCTTTTTATTTTACGATGCCTGTGGCACTATTTTCGGCTGGCAGCGCGACCGCAGCATTGAGCGTTCGCGATGAGCGGACAGATGTCCAACGGAACGAAAGAGTTGTGGTCGGTGCCGCGGTGTAAAAACACGGAGGTTAGGGGGTTGGGGTGAGCTAGGCGTGGCCTGGTAATCCTAAAGCAGCGCCCAGCACAGCGCCCAGCACAGCGCCCAGCACAGCGCCCAGCACAGCGCCCAGCACAGCGCCCAGCACAGCGCCCAGCACAGCGCCCGCGACACACGAGTCAATAGCAACAGCTTGACCGTGTTTTATAGCGGCCATGATCAGGGTGCACCGCAGGGGCTGAGGGGAGACGGCAGCTGGGGGAGAGGGTCAGCGTCGGAGTACCATCCGCGGTCCGCCAACAAAGCGCTCCAGGAGGTACCCCGCAGCGGGGCACTCGAGCGCGGGGTATCGCGCCGCGGCCGTCGCTCCTGCAGCCACGCGTGGTGCCCGGAGGCTCCGGTGCCCGGAGGCGCCCCGGACCCTGGGCGGGGCCCGGCGGGGCCGCCTGCTTCCCTGGCAGCGGTTGTCTGCTTTACAGCTCCGGCTCCAGGCTTCAGATTGGCGGCCGCATCTCGCATAGCATCTCTCCACGCCGCGGCTCCGGCAGCGCTGCACAGCGGCGCACGGCCCTCCAGGACATCCTCCCGCTGTCCCCGTGTGATGGAGTTCCTTATCGTCGGCTTTTTTAAAGCATCGTAAAAACATGGAATTATGTAATAGCCTCCCCGGAGACAGACACACGCCGCGGTAGCGGGGGCTGGGCGGGCTGGCGGCCGGGCCGGGCCGGACGCCTCTTGGACGCCACTAACCAGAGGCCGGAGCCTGCCGGAGCCTGCCGGAGCTGCACAACGCCGTACGCCACGCCGACGACGCTGGCGGCCAGAGTCGTCACGTTTTGACAGCGAGCAGAACTCGGCGCCGTCTGCGCCGCTTAGGCCTAATTGGAAAGGCAATGAAATCCTGCGGCCGCGGGGCTCTGGGCTCCGGGCTCCGGGCTCCGGGCTCCGGGCTCCGGGCTCTGGGCTCCGGGCTCTGGGCTCCGGGCTCTGGGCTCTGGGCTCCGGGCTCTGGGCTCTGGGCTCCGGGCTCTGGGCTCCGGGCTCTGGGCTCCGGGCTCTGGGCTCCGGGCTCTGGGCTCCGGGCTCTGGGCTCCGGGCTCTGGGCTCCGGGTTCCGGGCTCCGGGCTCCGGGCTCTGGGCTCCGGGCTCCGGGCTCCAGCGTGGTGTGGCAGTGTGGCGGCCAGAGCGGCGCACAGCGGAGCGCGCCGAGCACCGGAGGCGGTGGTCACAGGTTCGAGTTGCTGGCCACTTTCATGAGAGCGGTCAGGGGGTCAGAGGACGTATCGCCCATTGATGAGTAGTAAGCTAGGCAGACCAGGTGACGGGTAAGGTGCACGTAACTCATGGACGGTCCTTAGGGAGGTGGGGACTTGATCAGGGACCTCAACGCGGGTTGCCGGGGGGCAGGGGCTGGGGCCCGCTGGGGCCGCTGGGGCCGCTGGGGGCGCTTCGTATTCGACACAGGCGTTTACCGGAGCCCCAGATAAGGTCAGATCGGAAAGACGCGCACGCAGCCTGCCACATCCAGCCACGGGCAGCCACGGGGAAAGCGGCGGCGGCGGCGGTGGGGTCGAGCAGAATTTCGCGAATGTGTCGTCGACGTGCGGGAAAGCTTCAATCTTCAAAGTGGGGTGTGACATTTATTTCCACGTCACCCCTTCCTTTGGGCTGTTTTGGGGGTCACACACATGCACACACACACACACATGCACACACACACACACGCGCACACACACACACACACACACACACACACTCGCACGTACGCACGCACGCACGCACACTCACACGTCAATTCCGCGAGTCGCTTCCGATACCGAAAGGGCGCTGTGAAGGGGAACTTGACACCCCATGCAGACAGCGGCGCGGCGGGCGCGTGGGGCGGGACTGGGGACTGCCGGGGACTGCCGGGGACTGCCCTGGGGACTGCCGGGGACTGCCGGGGACTGCCGGGGACTGCCGGGGACTGCTGGCTGGGTAGGATCTTCCATGCATCAGGTCATACCCGGTGACAGTCGGCTGGGCACCGGGTCTGCGCGCGATTTGTGCGTTCAGCAAGTGCGACAGTTAGGTCCACAGCAAACGAGTGTCGAACCGGAATGCTTCTGCGGGCGGACGGACGGACTGCATAACCCGCCTCCAGCCGGCCGACAGCAGCGCAGCGCAGCCTCTACAAGGACGACGTATCCCCCCGCAATGAGAAGGGAGGAGATCTCCCGGGCAGAGCGGAGTGGAGCGATGCGGTGTGGTGCTGCTCAGTTTGCAGCCGCATAGCGCGGAATCGTAAAAGAAAATTGAGGCCCCCTTGCGATCCAAAAATCACGTCCAGCTCTGCATGTGTGTGTGTGTGTGTGTGTGCTGTCACTCTGCCGCGGACCCCCGTAACTGCGCCGACAGCGGGGCGCTGTTACTCTGCTGGTGGCCGCGCCGCCCGTCCACCCCTTGAGTCGAAACGAGGTCGCGGCGGCGGTCCCCATCACGCGGGAGACATGGATATGAGAGAGATAGACGCATGTAAAGTGCGGGCGGAGGGAAGGAGACGGCAGAGCGAGAGAGAGAGAGAGAGAGAGAGAGAGGGGGGGGGGCATTGCGCGGCGAAGAAAAAAAATTGACAAGAGGACGCGGAAAAGTGGCGCTCGCTGCTCGAGCGAAGCGGGGATTTAAAGCAGGGATGGATTTCGGGGCACAAAAGGACGGCGGTGGTGGGCGGATCCTTACGGGAAGGGAAGGGAGGCCCAGGCCGGGGGGGGGGGGGGGGGACCTGGGAGCCTAGCCTCCCTATCTAAACGGCCGCGGTTGCCGTGTTTGTTGTCAGTCGGTCGTTTGGTTTCGATGGAACGGTATAGGTAGCGCAGCGCGCAGCCCGTCGGCACGGCTGCTCACCGCACCATCGGTGTGCATGCGCGATCAGAAACGGGCGAAAATAGGCCACTTAGATAATCCGGAAGGGGGTCGTTTGGAGTGATGGGCCCTTCGGTACAGCCACAGGCCCGTCAGGCCGGCAGGCCGTAAGGACCCTCTGTGCCTCGAACCCGCGCGGATTGAAAATTTTGAAATAAATCGACGGTAAAGTGGTATAGAATGCGGCGCTTTCACCACGTAGCGTTTCAGGTTTATCGTAAAGGGGAGGCGGGGCGTTTCGACTGAGGTGCATTTTAACGCTACAAATAGGGCATTTCTCTGTACCCGAACCGGAACATGAAACAGAGAACTGTGTCCGATGAGGAAAAATCGAGGCCGCGGATGGAGCGCCCTCGTGCTGGCATCCGCACGGTCCAGTAGATTTCCGTCTTTGGTTTGGTGACGGCGATTATCACCAAGACGCGAGGGGAAAGTATTTGCGAGACATGATGCAGGGGGCATGAGTGGAATGTGCGTCGTGGATGAGCCACGGACTCATAGACAGTCTCATTGTTTGTAATAACGGCGTTATTGACATGGAGATGCAACATGGCGCACGGTACCTGACCAAAGTTGGTCCGCTACAACCGCGATACACACACACTCACACACACACACACACACACACACACACACACACACACACACACACACACACACACAGGTTTGAATCTCGTCTCCGCTGCAGACAACCATACAGGACACACATTCAGCCGTATACGTACTATATTCTTTGTCAGACGAGAGAAAAAATAAAAAATGGCACGATTTCACCGGCGACGTATGTGCGATTCACTCATTCGCCTTATTTGTTTTACGAGAAGGCGCAGACAGAGCGCGGGGCCGAGCCCGCTATAAATGAAGACATAAAACGCGGCGCGGCGCTCCCGCAGAAATGGCGCGCGCCGAGAGAAAAATTCAAAACAGAGGGAAGGGAAGGGAAAGCAGCCCTCTCTCTGCCTGTGCCCGGCGGCCTTGGTGGCCCGGCGGAGCTAGCAGCCATGCCTGGCAGAGGCATGGCTGAGGCATGGCTGAGGCCTGGCTGAGGCATGGCTGAGGCATGGCTGAGGCATGGCTGAGGCATGGCTGAGGCCTGGCTGAGGCCTGGCTGAGGCATGGCCGTGGCGCCTGGCTGGCCGCGGAGTGCTGAGCTGAGCTAAGGGTTTGGCGGGGACCTGAGCCGCCATCCCCCAGTTGCGGTGTTTTCCACCGCGGCTCGGCGGCACCAAGCCATAATTTTACGACATTTCTCGTTGACGACGAACGGCGCGGCCCCACGGAAGGGAGTGGGGCTGCCGCGGCCCCGGCCCGGGGGGACCCCTGTGGGGACCCCTGTGGGGACCCCTGTGGGGACCCCTGTGGGGACCCATGTGGGGACCCCTGTGGGGACCCCTGTGGGGACCCCTGTGGGGACCCCTGTGGGGACCCCTGTGGGGACCCCTGTGGGGACCCCTGTGGGGACCCCTGTGGGGACCCCTGTGGGGACCCCTGTGGGGACCCCTGTGGGGACCCCTGTGGGGACCCCTGTGGGGACCCCTGTGTGGGGACCCCTGTGGGGACCCCTGTGGGGACCCCTGTGGGGACCCCTGTGGGGACCCCTGTGGGGACCCCTGTGGGGACCCCTGTGGGGACCCCTGTGGGGACCCCTGTGGGGACCCCTGTGGGGACCCCTGTGGGGACCCCTGTGGGGACCCCTGTGGGGACCCCTGTTGGGGGACCCCTGTGGGGACCCCTGTGGGGACCCCTGTGGGGGCCCCTGTGGGGATCTTGGGGACCCCTGTGGGGACTCTGTGCGGACCCCTGTGGGGACAGCTCTCCGGTTTTTGTTAAATCTATTTGTGTTGCGCCGTCAGTATTAACTGTTGACAACACAGCGAGAAAGTCATCATCATTGCCCAAATTATTCTCGCCTTTTACCGTGACTGGTGACCGGCATTAGATCAGCCGCGAGCTGCCCGGAGCTGCGTGGGTTCGTCTAGGTTATTACGTGCTCGCGGGACCCTCCGCCCCGCCCCTCTCGCAAGCAGACATTCCAATCAGCAAGACATCAAAAACGGCCAGACCATCCCTGGCACGGCGCGGCACGGCGCGGCACGGCGCGGCACGGCCCGATGCGTGCGAGGAGACGGAGGCGGCGGCGGCCTCCGCGTCGTAAAAGACGAATTTTATGCTAAGTGGACTGCTCTTCCCGCCTTGTCTTCTTTTTCGGCCCTCGCGGCCCTCGACTTTATTTCCACAAGATACGACTTTCTAATTAGCCCCGTTACGGCGCCATCTCACGGCCGGCCGGGCCTCC
The DNA here is from genome assembly GCA_038380765.1 of Odontothrips loti. NCBI lineage: Eukaryota > Metazoa > Arthropoda > Insecta > Thysanoptera > Thripidae > Odontothrips > Odontothrips loti. The sequence goes on from CM076243.1 coordinate 23,468,917, forward strand.
GCCGGGGCCGCAGGGGCCGCAGGGGCCGCAGGGGCCGCAGGGGCCGCAGGGGCCGCAGGGGCCGCAGGGGCCGCAGGGGCCGCAGGGCCGCAGGGGCCGCAGGGGCCGCAGGGGCCGTAGGGGCCGCAGGGGCCGCAGGGGCCGCAGGGGCCGCAGGGGCCGCAGGGGCCGCAGGGCCGCCGCCGAGCGCACCGCCCCGCCGTGCATGCGACCTTTTTATTTACTTCCGTTTACTTATTCCGTTTCCTTATTTTCCTTTCCCATCGCATTAATCATCACCGCGTCACTGGAGCGTCACCGGTATATTCCTCGCCAAGAGTCCCATCTGCACCGCGACAGGTCCCATATGGCTGTATTGGCGAAGCAAAAGGTTCTCCCCAGCCTCCCCGGCGGCCTAGGGATCATCCACTACGTAAACGCCCACGATATTGCCGCAAACGCAAACCTAGCTTGCCAGTGTGGGCACAATGGCGCCTGATGGGTAGGCAACCACGGCTGGTACGCACGCGTGTCGTGCGGGCTGGCCTACCCTGGTAGTCGCAGGCGGTCGGCGCGTCATCCCGGTACCGATCGCCTCATGTTATCGTAGGTAGGAGATGGACAACGCCTTTAGGGGCCGTACCAACTCAAACCGTGTCCGTGGCTGAGACATTGAATAAGAATCTTCCGGTTGAAACCCCGCGCTCGAGCGGCCCACGGCTTTTGGCCTAGTCGGATATGAATGGTCTGATGCTATAATGTAAACAATCGATGTGTGCCTCACGTAGTTTGTGAGCGGCCCCTTAACTGGACTGACCCGCTGCGCTGCTGTCCGCCGCCTGCAGGCAGCCTCACAGGAGCCCCCCCCCCCCCGCGCCGCCCGCACCGCCCGCACCGCCCCTTCCGGCTGTGCTGCTGTGCTCCTTATCACGGCCAGCGCGGTGCCGGGCGGCGGCTGGCACCGAGACGCACCGAGTTCCGCTGTCGGCTTCGGACGAACACAGAGCTCTATCCGCACACAGGCCGGGATAGAACACAGCGCTCTATCTCCACACATGCTGCTGGGGGCCGCCGGGGCCGGGATAGAACACGCGCTGTCAGAGTCGGTCGCACCCAGAGAAACAATTGTTGATTCAAGCCTAGAACGGCGTATTCCTACAGCATTAAAGAATATAATTCGTGTCTTGACCCAAGAAAATTTCTTGATTTAACTCCGAGATTAGCTTGATTTAAAAAAATATTCTTGAATGCTTTTAGCCAGAGAAACTGGTTCTTTGGGTGCGCATGTCGATGTACTATCTTCATGAGTCTTCGGTACTCCGTTTTCACGACGCGGGGTACACGGCAACCTCCGACAACAGATGCTGTGTTACTGTGTGTGTGTGTGTGCATATGTGTGTGTGCGCGCGCGCGCTCGGTGCATTTTGCCGCGTCGATCCAAAGCTTCCCGCCGGCCGACGCGCGCGCGCTCCGCAGTGACGTCACAGCCGGACGGTGCCGCCCTCTGCAGTGGCGGCAAACTAACGACAGACTCTCTCTCTCTCTCTCTCTCTCTCTCTCTCTCTCTCTCTCTCTCTCTCTCTCTCTCTCTCTCTCTCTCTCTCTCTCTCTCTCTCTCTCTCTCTCTCTCTCTCTCTCTCTCTCTCTCTCTCTCTCTCTCTCTCTCTCTCTCTCTCTCTCTCTCTCTCTCTCTCTCTCCCTCTCCCCCTCCCTCCCCCCTCCCTCCCTCATTCTCTAACAAACACACATGCATCGGTGTATCGCGCGACGACGTCGCGGACGGTACGGTGCTGCCCTCTGGTGTGGCGGCAAGCGAACGAGCGCCGCGCGCGCGCGCACGCACACATTTGTGGCGGGGTGAGTTGAATGCGTGCGTGGCGCGGGCGGCGGCGTCGTGTGCACGTGGGGCGAGGGTTGGAGTTCCCCCCTCACACGCTCCCGCCAAAACGAATGCCGGCTGGGCGGCGCGCGTCACGTGTCCTACCCCTCTTCGCCCTCCCCCTCCCTCCCCTGCCCTCCTCCCCCTTCCCGCCTCACCCCTCTCCACACCCCTGCCGACCCGCACGGCTTGGCGTGGCGGGAAAACTCGCCCTGTGCGTGTCGCGTCGGCGTCCACCGCCGCTCACCCTGTTGGTTTGTCTGTCCGCTCGTCCGTCCATCTGTCTGTCTGTCTGGGTGTCTGTCTGTCTGTCCTCAGAGATGAATATATGGGGGAAGGGTGTGGTGAATTCGAGCACTGTAAGAACCGAGGTGCGGGGAGAGGGGTGCGTGGCTCGGGAGGGTAGGAGAGGGTGGGGGGGGGGGGGGGGGCAGATTAGTGGGGGTGGACAGGCGATGATGGCAGAGGGGTTGAGGGGAGGAGAATGACCAGGAGGGGATAGCAGCCCACTCTGACGCCGCCGCGGCGCGCTCGCACCCCACGACAGTCGTGTTGTACGATCCGGCAAAAGATGAGCAAGCTTTGTTTTAAAAGTCGCGCCATCGGCTCTGATCATGATCGATCGCTCCGCGGCGGGTTCCGCCGTGTCTCGCCATAGGCGATTGGTTTTTGTTGCGCGCGGAATTGATCGATCGGGAGGGGGGCGGAGGGGAGGCCGTGCCGGACCGGGGCCCGCGCGGTCCCTTGTGGGATTAGAGGCAGTTACTTAATTCATTGAATTAACTTCGATTTGTTGTGTGTTGTGGGACCGGCAGGTGGCGGCGGGGGACCCAGGAAGGGGGAAGAGGGGGAGGGGGAGCCTACAGAGAACGGGATTACAACGGCAAAGTTTGCCTTGAAATAATTGTCACGTTTCTTAATTTTTGGCAAGTTCGCCGCCACTGCCGTTCCGATCAGAGGCACCCACTTCCACCTCGCAACCCTCTTCGTGTCCTCCCGTCGTCTGCCTTTCATCCTGCGTTTCTCATTTCGCATCTTCTTTCTCGTCCTCCTTTCTCTATCCGCACTCTATTTATTTCATCAATTACCGTCCTCTCGCAGTCCTCCATAATTTACTCTTTTTCGACCCCCGCCGCGCAGCGCGTCGCGGCCTGATGTCTTTGCGGACCTCCTATTTGCGGTGCGCTGCCGCTACTGCTGCCGCTACTGCTGCCGCTACTGCTGCCGCTACTGCTGCCGCTACTGCTGCCGCTACTGCTGCTGCTGGTTCAAGGCGTGCAGACGTCACTCCAGACGAAGCAGCAACAGCAGTAGGGGGGAAAAAACCTCTAAGAAGTCAAAACTTGATTTGAATTAGCCGCCCTCATTCGCAGCCGTCGAGTAAGACGACAGGGGCACCAACCGAGCGACTCACCCCAGCGACTGGGAGAGGGCCTCATTCCGTGTCGCTGCTGCCAACCTAACCGTGTCAACACGCCCCTCTCTCCTGCTTTTTTTCCTTTTCTCGTTGCCTTAAACTTTTAGCCCTAAAACCGCATCGGGGAAGCGTTCTGCTTTGTGCATTTCCGAAAAGGCCGGCGTGACGGAAATTTCTTAAAAGTTGTGAAGCGAGGGGAGGGGAAGGACAAGTGTGAGGTTTATCTCATGCAGCTCAAGCAGGGTGCCAAGGAGGGGCGAAGTCGTCAGAAGAAAATGGCGAGAGAAATGAGTAGATGAGGCGATAAGTTCAATAGCGGGGTGAGCGCGGGGCAGCGCGGGGCAGCGCGGCGGCGAACAGATGGCCTTCCCTCTCGCGCATATTTTTCAAACTGGTAAAGATCGCGATGAGGAGACAAAGAAAGAATCCGCAAAGCCAGAGGCGCGTCTCCAGCGTGTTCCCAAGTGGGCCATTCAAAAAACTTGCAGCGGTAGCTTATCACAAAAAGAAACAACAAACTTTGGTCTCTCGTTTTATAAAATTTTTAAAGCTCTGATCTAAAAGTGATGTTTCTGCAATTTTTTTCTGAAATTCTACACGCGCGAGAGACTGGCAAGGGAAGGTCATCCCGGTAAGCTACTTACGGAGAGCCTTCTCCAGTTCCTGATCCAATCTGCACCGCCATCTCCTTTTACGGTCAGCTGACTTCCCCTACGGCGATCCTTTACTCAGCAGAGCACAGCAGCGGGCGCAGGGGGCCGGGAAGTTCAAAACCATACCTGCGCAGTAGGACACGCCGCTTTGAAGTGTAAATTATATTCTACCTGTAAATACCCGACGGGAGTAGGGAGTACCTTTGAAGTACTTGAAACACCCGACCAAGTTGTGGCAACTTCACTAGACTTTGTGCAGCGACCGGTAATGATGCTAGGAGTCACCTCTAGAAATCTGGTTGAGTTTCCCACAACTTTGTCCCTGTTGTTTCGGTAAGGCCGCGAAGTACCCGTCGGGAGTACCTTTTAAGATAAAATCTAGAAATGGGATATATTGACGCAATTAATCGTGTTAGACAAATTTGAAGCGTTGTTCGGGTGGTGTCCGGCGGTGGCCCACAGCACGTCAGCTGGGCCCGAGGCCGCCGCTGGGCAGCAGGACGCCGCTTTGATCCTGAGGGGTCCGCGCCGCCGCGCCACCGTGTGCCCCGCTCCAGCCAAGCAGCGCAAGCAGCGCAAGCAGCCCAGCGGTCTATCGAGGACCACAAAGAGGTTTGTCGCCTCCCTCTCCAGGCCCTGCTCTGCCCTGCCGAACGCTTCATAAGTACGCCACCGACTTATTTGACTCCGACTGTTTGACGCCCGGATTACCGACACTTAGGGCCGCCACCGAGTTGGGTCCGGCGGGGTCCGGCGGGGTCCGGCGGGGTCCGGCGGTCAGGATCGGCCAGGACCAAAGTGTCTGTGCCTCCCAAATTTTCTGTATCCCCCAGAAATATATGCTCTCGTGAACTATGAACTTCCGGAATACATCGTAATTCGTAAGATTCGGAATACATACGCAATTTGAGAAGAATTGGTGGCTCTCTTGTGGCCTTTAAAATATTTATTTTAACAATACAGTTCATATGAATACTGAGAGAATCGGTCTGACTTTTCTCTATACTATGACATTTTCCCTCCCGTTTTTGATTAAAAATACGGACGGCGAGTGGACCGGAAGGACCGGGCCGGCCGGGCCACGGGCTTTGGACGCCCTTCCGGCCCGGCGGCGCCAAACTGCGAGCAATATATCTCTATCTCCCTCTCTATGTCTCGCTGTCGGCAGCTCTCGGTCTCCCTTCTCTCTCTCTCTCTCTCTCTCTCTCTCTCTCTCTCTCTCTCTCTCTCTCTCTCTCTCTCTCTCTCTCTCTCTCTCTCTCTCTCTCCTTTCCCGATTCCAATGTTCCCTGTCCGGATAATCCCCCGCCCCGCGTCCGCGGCTCCGCGCCGAGGCAGCCGAGGTCTGCCGGGGCCGCTGAGGCCGCAGCCCTGTCCAGTTGTTTGGCTCCCCCAAGTCCCGCGCCGAGACATGACACTTGACTCCCTCTCTGCCCGGCACCCCCTCCCCCCACCTCTTTAAGGGGTCGTTCACCAATTACGTCACGACAATCGACGGGTACACTGTAAAAATAATTATCATTTTACGACAATCCTCTGGCTAGTCCTGAAAAACGAATAATGACCACGTGACGAATAAATCGTCACCGAAAATATTTTGGCGAAATCCGCTAGAAAAGTACGTCTGCTTGAATTTTGGTTGGATGTGACGAATTATCAACGCTACGAATAAGTCGTCACGTGACGAATAGACGTCGTAAAGTGAAGACATATTCGGGTGATTAGTGAATCGTCACAGCTTTCCTCGTCATATGATGAAAAATATTTACAGTGTAGGGCGTCAAAGAATCAGTGTGGGCAACCACCCGCGCACTGTCTTCCGCGAAAAACGTTACAAAAGCATTGCGCCGTCGGGCGCTCGAGCGCGGGGTATCTCCGGGCGGTGGGACGGTGTTACGTAGTTTGCAGGCGGCCCCTAACCTCCCGGCTCAGCTCGCTCAGCTCCCTCCGGCCCTCCAGCCGCTTCCTTCGCCGATCTGTTTTCACATCGGCCGCGCACCTTCGTTCCTCTCTTGCAGACACGCGCTCCTCTCCTCAAACGTCACGCGAGCAGCAGCGGCAGCAGCGTCCCGGGGAGAATAGGGGATGAAAGAGGAGAGAGAGGGAAAAGGCTTTTGGGGAGCGCAGCGCGCGCCGGACTCGGGGAGCTGATCCCACGTGCGCGGCCAGCCACAGCCAAGGCCACAGGCAAGGCCGCAGGAAAGGCCACAGGAAAGGCCACAGGAAAGGCCACAGGAAAGGCCGCAGGAAAGGCCACAGGCAAGGCCACAGGAAAGGCCACAGGCAAGGCCGCAGGAAAGGCCACAGGAAAGGCCGCAGGAAAGGCCACAGGAAAGGCCACAGGAAAGGCCGCAGGAAAGGCCATAGAAATGGCCACCAAAAGGGCCACAGGCAAGGCCACAGGCAAGGTCACAGGCAAGGCCACAGGCAAGGCCACATTCAAGACAACACACTCTCAAAAAAATATGCCTGAAAGTCGCATAATATGCTTGTTTCATAGCAGATTTTATGCCTGAACCTCAAAATCTTCCCCGATCATAATATGCTCAAAACGAGCATGACATGCTTGAAACAAGAATTTCCTAGTGGCTATGCAGCTATGCCTGAATCAAGACATGCCACTAAATATGGATGCCCGATTCAGGCATCAGTCTACATGCCTAACTCAGGCATCAGATTGTGCCGAATCGTATGCCTGTATCGGGCATAGTGATGGTTGGCACAAGTATCCTGTTGCTGAATTGGGGAAAGTTACCCAGGATTTCAGGGTAGGCATCAAATTTGCGCTGATTCAAGCATACCTTTTTGAGAGTGCAGGCAAGGCCACTGTGCACTTGTGATCGTGTCGACTGTTTGTGTCGACTTTGCAGACATCAGCTGTCGTGAGGCCGCCAGGTCACGACCCCCGACCACCCTTCCGCCTGTCCACCTCACGGCGCCCGTCCATCGGGGTCACTAGAGGGAGAGGGTGCTTACCCCGCCTCCGAGAGGAGTCTGCAACCCGCCACCGACACCGTGCGGGGGTCGTCCACAAATTACGCAACGGCCATCGATCAGAATCACCAGGATTAAACAATAACCCCACATCCTGCGATCTTCACGATGACAACATTTGTGGACGGCCCCCAACAAAGAGGGGCCGCGCTGTGCCGCGCTGCAGGTAGCCAGGCTCTGCGGGAGATACGCATCTTTCCCTTTTTCTGCGCTGTGGGAAAACGAGGCCGCGATCCCCCCAAATCGGGGCTAATGATCGGTAGATGATCAGGCCGTGTGGGAACCGATAAAGGTGAACGGGTGAATGGGCGAATTACACATGCAGTTTTGCAGCAATACGGGATGTTGGGTTTGACAGCTTATAATGCGCACAAATCACAATTTCGCGTATCGCGCGAAAGGGTCGTAGTGTGGCGATGTCAGTGAGAGACTGTTTACGATGTGACGCTGGCGGATTGCCTTACATACAAATCAATGTGTGTGTGTGTGTGTGTGTGTGTGTGCGTGTGTGTGTGCTCAGAGCCGTTGCTGCTTTCATTTCAAACTGATAATCTCTGTCTCATTTCGGCATTCGGTCTGGAGCAGTACACCTCTCGTCACACTGTACACACCATGCTTCCGAAATCTCCCACAATCGCTCCAAAAGCTCTCATTTACCTGTGTAAGTAAGCGTCTTGGCCTGCCTTCTTTCTCTTGAATTGAGCAGGAGACACTGATCACACATACGCGCACATTCAAATTTTCGTGAGTGGTATTGTACTCCAATTATTGCCTCTCTCTCATTTTGACGTTTGGTCTGGAAGTAAAACGAGCAATCCTTTTTTTTTTTGCTAGTTTTTTTTGCTTGCTAGTGAAATCCCTACATTTCCAACTCACTGAGTGCCCTACGTTCTACGGTATTGGTAATGCGATTGGACTTGGAAAGAATCAGCTCCATACTGTATGCATGCAGCAAGGAATGAGCACGCTCTCTCTCTCTCTCTCTCTCTCTCTCTCTCTCTCTCTCTCTCTCTCTCTCTCTCTCTCTCTCTCTCTCTCTCTCTCTCTCTCTCTCTCTCTCTCTCTCTCTCTCTCTCTCTCCGTTTCCGATTTGTCTTCCGATTCTTGCCGCGGCGCCTCTTCCCGTGCATCGCGGAACAAAGTTGTCAGATGGAAGCGGCATATCATTTGCGAAAACCTGCTGCCGCCGCATGGCTGCTAGGCGAGGGGAGGGTCCGACTTAACGAATTAACGAAACGAAATGGAAAGGAGACAGAGAGAGAGAGAGAGAGAAAAAAAAAACGGCTCTGCGCAACAGAAACGGAGGACACGCCAGTTTATTTGCATATATTTCGCACAACTATCCTCTCTCTCTCTCCCCCTTCTGTGAGGCTAAACTCTACGCAGGAGAACAGAGGAGAGACGGAGATTATAGAGCATTTGGCTCATCTCAATGAGTAATAATGAAGTCACCCAGTCTGTGTGTGTGTGTGTGTGTGTGTGTGCGCGCGCGCGCGCGTGTGCGTGTTTTGTGGGCCGAATTTAAGAGGAAGCGATACGGCCTGAAAGAGACACGGAGAAATAAATCTGCGAGAGGACAGCGTTTCGGGCGGAACTTGATCCACGCAACTGTACGGTGAGCGCTGTACGTGGCAGCGCCTCGCCTCCCTACCCTCGGCCCAGCCTGCTTCCCTTTGGGGGCTGACGGTCCTCCCTTCTCCCTCGGCCCTGCTCCTGCTGTCCTCCACATCCCTTCCCACCTTCCACGAATATTTGCATTTCTCGATTGCTGCGGAAAATTATCGTCAGTCACTGCCTGGATGAAATGTGAGCCCGGCGCAGATGCCCCACCCTGGCTCCCGGCCTTGCGGAAAACAAGCGTGTCGTCGCCGGTCTACAAGTTACAAATTTTCATTTTGACACTCGATACATTCTGCGCAATGAATATATTTTTGCAGGCATGGGCGGGGGGTATGTTACCGCTGTCTGTTTCAGAATAAGAGGAAGTAGAGAGACGTCGTAGTGCCGCCCCCCCCTCCCTCAGCACCATCGTCATCCTAATCTGACGGCGCAGTGGCTAATTTGATTCAATTTTTCGCAAGATTTTAATCGTGATATTTAATTTGTGTCCTGCGCGTTTCCCATTCCCTCATCTTGCATTAGCCGCTGCATCACGGTTCGTCCCGGCTGGTGGCTCATCCGACCTGGCAGTCGAAAAGTAGGAGGGAAGGGGTGGAATTAAGGTAGTGATTCCCCCCGGGCCCCGGCATGGCCCCGGCATGGCCCCGGGCCGTGTCGGCTGACGGGCGGACAAATGTCTGCCATCGCCTCCCGCGGCGGCTAGCGGCGGCCTCGGGTCCGCCACTGGTCCGCTGCTGGGCGCGCACATATCGCCACCGCTGGGGGAGGACCCGAGGACCGCGGGGCAGGGCCCTGGACGGACCGGACACGCTAGATTGTTTGTTAACGAGCTCTTATTTGTAACAAAACAATTTGCCGGAGTGACCATTTCACGGCGTGCCCGTCGGGGCTGGGCGGGCTGCCTGGACTTGTCCCCTGGTGTGTCCGGCAAGTGTCCAGCCGCCTGACAGCCGTACGAATGTCCACCCCGGCTGCCCGATGGTCCCGATTTGCGCGCTCGCAGCAGCAGCAGCAGCAGCAGCAGCAGCAGCAGCAGCAGCAGCAGCAGCAGCAGCAGCAGCAGCAGCAGCAGCAGCAGCAGCAGCGTCCCGTCCGAGTCCAATCGGGATTCATCGTCCGGCCGGGACCAGGACGCTCGCGGTGCACCGCTCTGTCTCTGTCCAGACGTACTGCCCGCGGCCGGGCCGATGGGCAGAGCTTCAGAAACACAGGCGCCGGCAAAGGTCAATAATACATTTCCGGGATATACCCCGCGCTCGAGCGCCCCGCCGGCGTGAGTGCGCGTCGCCGGGCCTCCATACTGCGGCATGAGCGTCATGAACGTTATCGGCCCTGGAGGATCCGGAGTACCGAAAGGACCCGGAGGACCCGGAGGACCGGCGCCCGCAACCTGGACCCGGGTGGTAGGCGGTCTGGGCCATCGTTAAAGGGGTTGGCCGCATGCCAGCTCTGTGTGGACTCACTCACCAACACACACGCACACACACACGCGCGCACACACACACACACACACACACACACACACACACACACACATGCACGCATCCGATTCAATCTCTGCCGTCGTTCCCCTTCACTTCCCCGCACCTCACTTTCCCCCCTATCACGGAGTGATGCGTCGCTGACGTCCGCGAAAGGCCGTCAGGGGCCAGGGCCCAGGGCCCCGCGCGGCCCACGGCACGGTCAGAGGCCGGCACCAGAGCCGTCACCGGGGCGGGGCGGGGCGGAAGAAAACACTTGGGCCACGTCCCCTTCCCGTTTGCAATGTCCATCTGCTATCCGCACCGCTGCTGCTGCTGCTGCTACACGGACCAAGAGGGTCGCGGAGGTGGGAGTGAGGGGGTGATACCGAGCGAGGGTGGGATTGAGAGAGAGAGAGAGAGAGAGAGAGAGAGAGAGAGAGAGAGAGAGAGAGAGAGAGAGAGAGAGAGAGAGACGCGGCAGAGAGTGTCGTCGACGGCTTTACTGCGGAAGCAATAATCATAAGCTGAGCCAGCGCTGAGACGCTTATCTCAGGGCCGGTGGTGCAAAGGCAGAGGCGAACGGCACTCACAAGGCAAACTAAACGGCGATCCTTGAGGGCGGCCGGCGGCCGGCGGCCCTGGGGTCCGGTGTGTTGCTGGGACAGAATCCGCCTGGAATGGAACGCAGCCGTTCACGAGTTACGTAACGTGCATCGATATGCGCAATGTCGGCCATCCTCCACAGCCTTACGACGAGGGCAAAAAAGCATTCAGGGAGATACCCCGCGAGCGCTCGAGCATCGCCCCAAGCGCCGTCAGGCACTCGAGCGCGGGGTATCTCCCGGAACTCACCCAGAGAAGCGTAGTCTTAGCCTTGAACTTACCGATGTTCATAGACTTCGCTCAAGGCAATAGTTTTGCAGGCAGATTCAAAGCAGATTAGTTCAAAGTCAGAAACCCTGCGGTAAGTTGAAGACTAGGGATTTTCTGTGTGCGCCTTTTTCAGCTGGTGTAACGAGGCTCTTGGACGGCCCCCACGTGCTGTGGCTGACCGCTCTGTCACAGGCCTGTCGCTGCGGGGCTGGCGGCGGTGACCGCGTGGCCAGTGGGGGCGGCGGGGCGGTGGGGCGGCGGCCGGCGGGACTGTCAGCGGCCCCCGAATCGGGCCAATAGAGCTGCTAACACGGCCTCTGAAAAGTCCGAGGCCGGGGGCTGCTGGGAGCTGGGTGAGGGCGGGGGCGGGCGGGGGCGGGGCCGCGGGGGCGGGCAGCGGCCGGGGTTTATGTTATGGCGCGGGGCATCTGCTGGAGGCGACAGGCCCTTTCCCCACCCGGATCACCACCGCCCTTCTTGCAGCTATTCGCTGTCGTTGCCGTGGTCAGGCCCCGGTCAGGCCCCGGTCAGGCCCTTCGGCCTGGCCAGCAGACCCTTTCCTTTTCAATCGCAGAGCGCTGGCGGCGATAAGGGAGACACAATCACCGTCCGTCGCGAGTCGATTGCAGAGGGGAGGAGGAGGTGTGATGGGTTCCAGCGGCCTAAACGGCCCCGCACAGACCTGGCACCTGCCGCAAAAGACAAAACCGTCCTTCCATCCCCAGGCGACGACGTGAAACGTTGACTTTGCCTTTATCTGAGAAATAATGTGCACCGCGCCGTCAGCCGGGCGCACGGATCGCGCCGCTATTTCTCCTCCCATCGGCTCGCAGCGGGCGTATGGACTGCCGGCACCACGAAGAACCTGGAGTGGCAGAGCGGGAGATAAAACCGAAAAGTGGCACAACAGGAAAACATATTTCCAGAGATCAGTCAACATCCGGGTCGTTACGCATACGCGGTCGGCACGGGCGGCGTGGGCACGTGCACTGTATGCCGAGAAAAGAAATCACCCTCCGAAAGTTTTCATTGTCGCTCGTATGAAAAATAAATCTGGAATCGTGGAAAAATGGAGGGTTTCGCTATCTTGCTGCTCTGCTCTCTTGTTGCATCGGCGGAGGCAGGGGCGAGTGAAAGAGGTGGAGGAGGGGGGGGGGGGAGGGGATAAAGAAAGAGAGAGACAGGGAGAGAGAAAAAAATTCGCATATCCATCTCATTTGCCATGCGTGGCCTGTGTACTCTCATATCTAATCCCTGCAGAGCACGGCTCTACGACGCAGGGGCCGCAGGGTTGCACCCGCCGCGATTCTCCCGTGCGCGGCCCCTGCGGCCCCTGCGGCCCCTGCGGCCCCTGCGGCCCCTGCGGCCCCTGCGGCCCCTGCGGCCCCTGCGGCCCCTGCGGCCCCTGCGGCCCCTGCGGCCCCTGCGGCCCCTGCGGCCCCTGCGGCCCCTGCGGCCCCTGCGGCCCCTGCGGCCCCTGCGGCCCCTGCGGCCCCTGCGGCCCCTGCGGCCCCTGCGGCCCCCTGTGTCCGACCAGTTAGGCGACTAATGATGCAGAACAGGTCCCTGAAGGCGCCTGGGCGGCTGCCTGTGGCGCTGCTGCTGGCGCTACTGCCTCCGCTGCCGCTGCCGCTACCCCCCGGCGATTGACTGATGGAAAGGTCGCATAGGGGCCGGCGGCGGCCGCTGCCGGTGGTGTGATGGGGTCGTGCTGGGGGGTCAAGACAAGACAAGGCCGCCGTCAGAGGTGGGGCCGGCCGAGGCATCATCGTCAATGATGGCGTACAGGGTGTGCTCCATCAGGGCGCGCGTGCACCCATGTGGTCCCGACGGCCAGCTAAAGGGCATGTCGTAGCGGGCGGAGCCGCCGCCTGCCGCCCTGCCGCCTCGGGACGCCCGCACGCACATAAACCTCGCCTGCGTCGTGACAACCGACCGCCACACTGGGGGTCCCGGCGGCGGCCCCAGCCTCTGCGCCTCGCGCGGGGCCGACTTTGGATTTGAAAAGCAGCCCACGAGTCGGAGGAGGCATGTGGTGATTTGTCAGCGATAGTTGGTGACCTCAGACAGTAACCACTGTAATAGTGAGAGTTGTCGTTGTATTTCTCTATAGCCTAGAGTACGAATCTAGAAATGTGAAATACTCCCGCACCAGACCAACCCTTGCGATCTCCAACCGCGTTCGGGCGCCCCGCTCGGCCGGATAGGCGGCCATTCAAAGTTTTACCGCCGCGAATCATTTGAATAAAAGCATCACCGGAAGGAGGTTGGGTGGGCCGGGCGCAGCGGGCGGCCGGGCGGTGCAGCAGCGGGGAATCGAAAGGCGTAAAACGGGAGCGGGGCACAACCACCGTGCGCGCCTCGGCCCGTAAACACGAGAGAGAGAGAGAGAGAGAGAGAGAGAGAGAGAGAGAGAGAGAGAGAGAGAGAGAGAGAGAGAGAGAGAGAGAGAGAGAGAGAGAGAGAGAGAGAGAGTGCTGCCGATCGTCACCAGGAATCCATCACCAAGTATGCGAGCGTAAGAAAGTGCTCGCACACACACACACACACACGCACACACACGCTCTCACACAATATGCAGCGCGATTCCGCCACGCACACGCAGGGCCCTACAGGTCCCACGGGGGCGCGGGGCCTTTAATGGAATAGCACGCTCGGGGCACGCGCATATTAAATGGCAACGAGGAAGCCGAAGCCGGCAGAGGAGGACGGCGCTGGGCTGACTTGCCTAGCCTAGCGGCACGGAGGCAGAGTAAGTCACTGCCCCGCAGCAGCACAGCTGGACGCCTGACTCCCCATAGGAGCTTGGCCTACCAGCGCTGACTTCTACCGACCACTGACATCTTCCCGCATAGAGAGACGCCGAGGTGCGGTCCGTAATAGAGTACGCCGAAAAAGGCTTAAAACGAAAGTAAGACGCCATCCTAACGAGCATAAGAAGAACTCAAGGTGAGAAAACGCGTGCTTTCTCGTCCTTCATTCGGCGCTCCTCTCTTCTTCGTTGACGACTTCCATCACTTCCGTTTTGGATCTCTCCGGAGTACTCTAACTGGCCAGCCGCTCGCCGTGGCTCGGCGGTGCGCGGTCGGGGACAAGGTCGGGCAGGCGGGAGGCGGTGGGCTGGGTATCGTTAGCCGATCGTATGCACGCATGCGGAAGAGGCCGGGCCACACAGCGCTGCGTGCAAAACTAGGGGTCCGCGCCCGACTGCCAGGACACTGCACGGATTTGCATACAAAACTGCATCCACATATGAGCACCGAGCTGCTGGCTGTGTGCCGCTGTGTATACCGATTCGGGAGGTCATAAATACCATTTCATGCTCATTTGTGTCATCCGTCGGACAGTAGCGGCGGCCCGCGAGGTGGGAGGGTCCCGGCAGCCCCCGGCAGCCCCCGGCAGCAACCGGCAGCCCCCGGCAGCCCCCGGCAGCCCCCGGCAGCCCCCGGCAGCCCCGGCAGTCCCCGGCAGCCCCCGGCAGCCCCCGGCAGCCCCCGGCAGCCCCCGACAGCCCCCGGCAGCCCCGGCAGCCCCCGGCAGCCCCCGGCAGCCCCCGACAGCCCCCGGCAGCCCCCGGCAGCCCCCGGCAGCCCCCGGCAGCCCCCGGCAGCCCCCGGCAGCCCCCGGCAGCCCCCGACAGCCCCCGGCAGCCCCGGCAGCCCCCGGCAGCCCCCGGCAGCCCCCGGCAGCCCCCGGCAGCCCCCGGCAGCCCCCGGCAGCCCCCGGCAGCCCCCGGCAGCCCCCGGCAGCCCCCGGCAGCCCCCGGCAGCCCCCGGCAGCCCCCGGCAGCCCCCGGCAGCCCCCGGCAGCCCCAGCAGCCCCAGCAGCCCCCGGCAGCCCCCGGCAGCCCCCGGCAGGCCCCGGCAGCCCCCGGCAGCCCCGGCAGCCCCCGGCAGCCCCCGGCAGCCCCCGGCAGCCCCAGCAGCCCCCGGCAGCCCCCGGCAGCCCCCGGCAGCCCCCGGCAGCCCCCGGCAGCCCCCGGCAGCCCCCGGGCAGCCCCCGGCAGCCCCCGGCAGCCCCAGCAGCCGCCGGCAGCCCCCGGCAGCCCCCAGCAGCCCCAGCAGCCCCCGGCAGCCCCCGGCAGCCCCAGCAGCCCCCGGCAGCCCCCGGCAGCCCCCGGCCCCCGCCCCCGGCAGCCCCCGGCAGCCCCCGGCAGCCCCCGGCAGCCCCCGGCAGCCCCCGGCAGCCCCCGGCAGCCCCCGGCAGCCCCCGGCAGCCCCCGGCAGCCCCCGGCAGCCCCCGGCAGCCCCGGCAGCCCCCGGCAGCCCCCGGCAGCCCCCGGCAGCCCCCGGCAGCCCCCGGCAGCCCCCGGCGCCCCCGGCAGCCCCCGGCAGCCCCGGCAGCCCCAGCAGCCGCCGGCAGCCCCCGGCAGCCCCCAGCCCCAGCAGCCCCAGCAGCCCCCGGCAGCCCCCGGCAGCCCCAGCAGCCCCCGGCAGCCCCCAGCCCCGGCAGCCCCCGGCAGCCCCCGGCAGCCCCCGGCAGCCCCCGGCAGCCCCCGGCAGCCCCCGGCAGCCCCCGGCAGCCCCCGGCAGCCCCCGGCAGCCCCCGGCAGCCCCCGGCAGCCCCCGGCAGCCCCCGGCAGCCCCAGCAGCCCCGGCAGCCCCCGGCAGCCCCCGGCAGCCCCCGGCAGCCCCAGCAGCCCCCGGCATCAGGCACCGCAGCCACGCAGCAGCCGCGGAAACGACGCACAATAATCGGCATCACGAATAAAAACGCAACCGCGGCCAGGCAGTCGTCCTCGTAACCAAGTCTCACTCGCCTCACGGCCCGCCCCGCCCCTCCGCCACCTGCTCGGACCACAGTCCCGCAGCGGCCGAGGCCCGCGCACCCAGTTATTGCTAGGGGCCGTCCATTAATTATGTGGGCGCTCGAGCGCGGGGTGTCGACCGGACTGGTTCGCAGACGGCCCGCAGCGGTCACAGAGAGCGGCTGTGACGTAGTTTACGGACGGCCCCCTGAGCCGCAGCGGCGGCGGCAGCCCCGCGGGTGTGCGGTGTCGGACGCTCCACCCGTCCATGTGCGATTCGTGATTTGCGAACGCCCCCCACCGCGGAGGGTACTGTATCGCTTTTTCGCGCACGCCATTAGCTCCGATAATATGCAAATATTTGGCTAGGCGTTTGGCCTGCTTCGCCGGTGGCCCTATTAGCGGCGGGGGGACGGTCTGCGCGCGGGGCGGGCTGCAGTGGCTGCAGCGAGAGGGCTGCACACCTCATAATGATGTCAACACTACCCCGGCCCAGCCCGGCCCGGCCTGTCCGTCTGCGCGCTGCACCGGGTCTCCGTAACCCCAGCCCTGGGCGCCGCGCTCTGCAATCGCATTATAGCGCTAGAACGCCTCGCCAAAATTCATACCGCGCGGCCTGATGTATGCAAACGACGCCGCGAACACAAACTAGTCCCGAGGCCCGCTGCGCACTGCTGTGCACTCTGTGCACCCCGGCTGTTACAGTTCCCTCTGTGCGTGCGGTCTGGCGCGCTGTCAGGGGCTGCGGTCACCAAGTCCGAGGCGCAACTCGGACAACCTCAACCCCCTGTTTCTTCAAACAAACATGATTCTCCGGGTTCAATTTTTATGCCCCCGTACTATAACGGTAAGGAAACGAAAAAGGGAAATATAATCCGGGCAGAAAACTTTGCCCTCGTTCCGTCAGAACGAAAATGAATCCCAAATTCAAAGGTGGAAACTGCACTCTTCAGCCCCCTATTCATCCCACACGTCTCGACAGACAAATGAATCTCAACTTTTGGTTTTGTTCATTCATATTCCTCCGCAGACGACGTTCCATCCATTCATGGCGCGGCTGCGAGTGACACCGCGGCTACGACTCCCGCGGGACCACCAGACCATCATCGTATCTCTATTTAATTATCATTTTCGTCTATGAACACCCGTGATTGATGAAGATTGTGCCGAGAAGAAAAAAGTTTCCCCGTGCCCACGCGGCGCTCGCTCAATTTTTATGTTAAGTGACATCCCTTTGTATCTTTTTTTCTTTTCTTTCGAACTCTTTTGTCTTGTTTTTTTCGTATAAGGGTTTTTGCATGCGAAGGTACCAACATGCTCATTGCTAGCAGGCTTCCGCGATGCGCAAACTGGGATGTCGTTATTTTTACATCATTTTGACATCAACGTGTTTCATCATTCATGACAAGGCGACGGGACGGCGGCAGCAAGACGGAGCAGTTCGCCCTGCGTTGGGCGCTGGAGATGTGGCCGCCCAGGCAGCGGCCCGGGAGCCCCGTGGGGGGTAGGCCAGCTGCGGGCACACCTGCGGGCGCGCTGCCTACCCTCCAGGCGGCCCGCCAGGTACCGGCCCGGGAGCCCCGTGGGGGGCAGATATTGTTCGGCAGATAAGCAGCGTGTAGAGGACTCCGTCGGGAGGCGGCACGGCGCACAGAGGAGCCTTCTCATTCCGCATGCATCGACACTACTGGCACAGCTTCATACAACCCCATCGCCGGTGACGCTTGTTTATTACACGGAACGCCTTGATGATGGCTTTTCATTGAATCGGATCATCTCTCCGCGAGAGGTGTTCGGCGCAGTGCAGCGACGCATGCGCGGCCCATCCGAGACGGATATGTAAATGGCGGCCCGGAGAGTGATGGCCCGGGGAGGGCGTGCGGAGGGGCGGGGAGCGGCGGGGAGCGGCGGGGAGCGGCGGGGAGCGGCAGCCGATAAAAAGTGGAATGTCTCACGGGGAGTTTACATCCCGGTGCCCCGGCGGGGCGGCTTGTGTACGTTGTTTGACTTTTGGCGCGCGAAACAGCAAAAAGGGGTTAGGAAAGGGGGCGGGGCGAGGGGGCATCAGCGTCACCCGGCGGCGCGGCCGGGAGTGACGAGGAAAGAAAATTTACTTTATTGAAAGGAAACCTCCGACAAAATTCCAGGGGTGCATGATCCTCCGGTCCCTTTGCAATCGGTGTTCGTGGAGCAGCCAAACGGGGATCGCCCTCTCTCTCTCTCTCTCTCTCTCTCTCTCTCTCTCTCTCTCTCTCTCTCTCTCTCTCTCTCTCTCTCTCTCTCTCTCTCTCTCTCTCTCTCTCTCTCTCTCTGCCGCGGCGGCGCCGTCCAATTCCTGCCGCGGCGCCTTGTAAGTGGTAACAGAACTGCACACCACCCCCACACACACGAGCCACACACACACACACACACACACACACACACACACACACACACACACACACGAGCCACCAGCACACACACACACACACACGAGCCACCAGCACACACACACACACACACACAGCCACCAGCACACACACACACACACACACACATGCTGTCGTGCGCTGCTATTCCTTCCCTGTTCGGATTGAAGACGTCTCGGCCGCGAGGACACGCCGCCGCTGCTGCCGTCGCGTCTCATAAAAGTGGATGGTATTTGAAAAATATTTAAATCGCGCGCTCTGCGCCTCTCCGCGCGGCGCGGGTCCGCCGAAATCGGTCGGCGCTCAGCCCTGATTGGTCCCCGGTGGCGCCTCTAGAGCCGCTGCCGCTGCCGGCGCCGCATTGGTTTGTTTCTTGTTGATTGGGCACGGATAAAGCGGCCAGAGGATTACGCGCTGAGGCGGCAGCCGGCAGCCGACACCGCGGCGGTGAGGCGAGGCAACAGATTATTTCCCAATACGGTATTTCGGAGGAGGTCCAAACCAGAAGTGAAGAAGAAGTCACCAAGGACATGAGAGGAAAGAAAAGGCGGGTGTCATATGCGGGTTACCGTAGCACGGAACATCTCCGCCAAGGCGTCAGCCAAGAGCCAAAACTTTGAAAGGCTTAGTTAGCTCTCGCTGACGATGTACCACGACCATTTCGTAGGATCACGCAGCTCAGAGTTTTCACGCTCCACCTGCAGAGACACCAGCATCTGCGCTGCCGGACTCTATAAAATGGTCGTGACACTTCGTCAGCGAGTGTTAAGCTTCCAAAGTTTTGACGTTGGCTCTGGCTCGTGGCTGAAGCCGTGGAGGAGATCGGTTGCGAGTTATCTCCTACCCCCATCGATAGGCGATACGTCACCTGTGAGCAGCCCTTCATGGGAGTCTCATATGAGTGGCAAGCATTCATACCTCATAACTCTGTGATTAGACCCCGCCGCTACGGCGCTATGACGGCGCCGCTTCGCCGGCGATACTCCTCCACAGCCGGGTAACAAGACCATAATCTCGACGAGGGGTATAGTCAGCGAGAGACAGCGTATGGTCCCCTGAGGTCCCATGAGGTCCCCAAGGGGGCGAGGGAAACACACGCAGCGGCCCGGTTCGCCGACCTTTCAGTTATTGGTATAAATGGAACGCCATCTCCCGGCTGACGGGTGAGGCGTTGGCAGCACAGGGCCCGGCGCCTAACCCACGCAACAGGCCTGGCTGGCCCTGCTGCTGAGAGTCCCGGAGACTCCCGCACAGAGGTCGCATGGTCGCCCGACCATCTTTCGGCAGCGGGCGGCGGAATCAATCAGGGTTAGCGATCCCCATCGATAATGCGATAAGCAAACAGACAAGGGGTGGCGGAGGCCCGGCCCCGAGGCGCGCCCCGGCCCCGGCTGGCCCCGCACACACGATGCGGCCAGCCCTTGAGAACTCTCGCCACATGCTTACCGCGGGGCGGCTCGGCCCTGCCCTGCCCAGGGCGCCGCTCCTTGGGCACTGACCGGGCCTACCGGGCCGGGATCCGCGCTGCTCGCTGTCATACGGGTTTGTGTATCGGCGGGCGCTTCACGCACCGACAGCTCCGCTCCATGGGGGGAAGCGATGTGTTGGGTATTCCGGTGAGAAACTCAGAACGGAAGCTGAGGAAATAGGGTATTTCGAAGAAACTCTAAAGCGATCAGCTGAAACAAAACGCGGGCATCATGAGGGTTACCGTAGCAGAGAGTATCTCCGCCACGGCGTCAGCCACGAGCCAACGTCTAAAATCTGAGAGCTTAGCTCTCGCTGACGTTGTGTCACGGCCATCTGGTAGGGTCAGGCAACGCATGCGGATTACCACGCGACTCCGAGAAATGATCTTCTTGACCTCTTTACATCCCTCCGGTTGGGACCTTCACCGAAATGTCCTCTTCCGGCGAGCTCAGAACGGAATCTGAGGAGATCGTGGACATGGATGCACCACCATTGCTACGCCAAGCTCACTGGGTGCGCGGCCTCGGTCTCCGAACATGTCTAAGCTCAGATTTGCGAACAGCACTCAGGGGCGTGGCTGGGACAAAGCATTCCTGGAAACACCCCGCGCTCGGTAGCGCCCCGGCGCACGATACCCACCCCGGAGACGATACTACGTAGTTTACGGCCGTCCCCTGTCGCCGAGGTTTAACTGTTGCTAGGGGCGCCGTATCCCCTCGGCAGCCGGGCTCTGAGCTGAGCCGGGCGCCCGCCGACAATGATCCCTCTAATATCGCATTTTTGTTCCGCATTCTTGCTTGCCGACGACGACAATCGCTCCCCGTTCGGATGAAAAGACGCGCGGAGGGATGCGCGATCGTACATATACTCTGGTGATTGCGTTTCGGCCCAGGGGACGTTGGTAGGTTCCCTCGGTTGTTGCCTCGCCTCCCCCTGCGGGCCTGTCCCGGCCGCTGCCTGCCGACATGTCGCGGGTGGCCTCTCAGAGCGACCCGTCGCCCGCCTCTCCCCTCATCTGCCCGGCGAGCGCGCCAGAATGCGGTGAGATCGACTGAGAATAGGGTACTCCGACCCGAAATGGAAGTAAGAAGTCATAAACGAAGCAAAGAAGAACGCTGAAGTATGGCAAGAAAAATCGCGTGTTTTTAACTGAAACGCAAGTGATTTTTCATAGTTCGGAAGTGAGGCGGAGTTGTTTGCACGTGACAAAATAGAGGTTTCCAATGAGACTTGGAAACGGAAGTAGAAGAACAAAAACACTCCAGACCGGAAACACTGGAGGGGAGGTATGAGAAACTTGAATGGCGTTTTCAGTGAATTTGGAGGTTATCTGCCATATTTGGTGCCGCCCTTCTGCATCAAAATTTGTCATACTTGCTCTTGAGGGCGTCCGGTCTGGAAGTGTTTTTGTTCTTCAGCTTCCGCTTCTGAGCCTCGTTGGAAACCTCTATTGTTCCTTGACATAGGGAGTGCAGACTGACATCTCTGTTGTAATTTCTCCGTTCGAGATAAGATAACAGAACATGCATTTCTTTTTCACACTTTTCCGTCGCACCTTCGCAAACTCGATTAGGAGACCGGTCCGCGAATCTCCAAAGAGAAGGGTCAATGTCAGGTCCTTGTTTTCCTTTCCATCAGCTGCGTCCGCCCCGCTTTGATCTCAGAAGGCGCGCTGCAAGGCCGCAGCGTGGCTTCGCGGGCTTCCCTGCCCTGCCGAGCCCACTGCGGCCCCGATACCACCTGACTATTTTTTTTCCTCCCCTCAAGAGTAGCGGCACAAAAACAAACTCCTTTTACGGGCCCGTAATTAGCACTTGGCACTCACCGCGTCGACAATTAGCAAATAAAGTCGCTCGTTAGCGGCATCGGCTCCCTTTGCATGCTCCCGCGCCATAAAAGGGAACGAGGAGCAAAAGCAGCAAGGAAAAAAATGGTCCGGGCGTGATTTCTTCAAGGAGGGACACGATGACGAGGGGAGCCGATGCGAGGCTTCGGGGCCGTCCGCAAACTATACGCCACGCCCCGCCGGCGGGCGCTCGAGCGCGGGGTATAGACCGGAACACTTTCGCAAGACATCTGCCAGCCACGGATACAGAGTGACGACATTTTTGGACGGCCCCTTTTCCGTCCTGGCCACTGCGGCATACATAGCGAGCAACAACCCTTTTCAAGTCAGTGCGTCGTGTACTACAAAAGGGTTTGAAAATTGTGCCCCATCACCGCCAAATCGGGCGCCGGAGGGAGAGGCGGAGAGGGGTGTGGAGAGGGGAAGAGAGGTGGGCCCCACGATGAGCAGCGGGCGGCTTACCGCTGCGGAAACAACGAGGCACAATTATAAATAATGCGAGGAGAGGCCGAGCGCGCGCGCACACGCACACGGGAAGGCGAGACGCGCTCCGCCGCCAGATTTCCCGGAACATGATGACTCTTTATCGGAACACACTTTCCCTCCCCGGCGGGAGCAACGGATGTCTCTCTCTCTCTCTCTCTCTCTCTCTCTCTCTCTCTCTCTCTCTCTCTCTCTCTCTCTCTCTCTCTCTCTCTCTCTCTCTCTCTTATTCTCTCTCTCACCCCCTGGCTCTGCCCTGGGTGCCCTCGGCCCGGCCTCGCCTCGCCTGGACCGCTCTGGGCCGCTGATGGGGGCATATTTGTTTTTACGAGGCGGTCTGGCTGCTTAGCGCTGCTTAGCGCTGCTTAGCCCCGCAGATTTGGCCGAACCGTGATGTCGGCCTCTCCTTCCTCCTTCCCGCGCATTCTTTTTCAAAAAAGAGAGACAGAGATAGAGAGAGAGGGGATTAGGGGCCGCTTCACAACTTATGCAACGCATCTCGATGGGAACAGCGCGACGGACTGTGCTGTGCTGGTCTCCGACTTCCCACTCTGCTCCTTCAGAGGACGCGTTGACTTCATCTCAGTTGTTCACTACACAACACGGTTGTTACTCTCTACAGTAGTTGTTGGGTATAGGTTAGCTTTGTCTGACCTTCCCCCTTGAGGGCGACACGGGGCGACACTTCTACACGTCGCCCACTTAGGGCGATCATTTAAAACCTCGTCCTTTGTAAGGGCGAGGAAATTTGAGTCAAAAAGCTCACTTTTAACCTCGGCCCAGGATTTACAGTGTTGTCCACTACAGAGCTCCAGCGCAGCGGGGGGGGGGGGGGTCTCGTTCTTCCCCACGGAACACCGGGAACCTCGGGTAAGTCAACGCCGGGCACGGTTATATTTTCGGGGGATGGGGGCGAAAGGGGAAGCAGAGCAGCCACCAGACCCTGGGGCCCTGGGCCCTGGGCCCCGCCCGGCTGGGGCTCGGATCTCGGTTACCGACAGCGCGGCTGTAGTATTCGGGCGGATTGTTGTACAGGCGGGGGCCCCAACAGGCAGGCCGTCAGGCCCGGGGGCTATTTAATGGCGTTTAGCTATGCGTAAAGGTCTGCATGTGCGTGTGTGTGTGTATGTGTGTGTGTGTGTGTGTGTGTGTATCCAAAAGGGGCTGGATAAACACGGCAGATGCTGCAGCAAACAGAGGCGAGCGCAGAGCGAGAAAGATGGAGCGAGAGTGAGACTGTCTGCGGACGAGAACATGAGATAGAGGTGAGTGTGCCAGGAGGTGGAGACAGCAGCCTCTGTCCTCGTACTCTCTCGCTCTTTCCCGCCGCACGCAGCCATCATGCCTTTTAACAACATTAAGACCGTGCGGCTGCAGAGAGGAGGTCGTGGCAACCCGGTCGACTCCTCCCCGGCCTTCCATTTTTATAGCGCCGCGCTCCCTCCCCAATCCTCGGGCTCGGCGCCGCGTATTGTCCGAGGGGCGTAACAGCCCGGGGGAGGCAAGGCGAGGGCGCAGCGGGGCGCAGCGGGGCGCAGCGGGGCGCAGCGGGGCGCAGCGGGGCGCCCCCGTGTATGCTAAGCAGTGCCGCGGCAATCCCCGACAACAACACCAGCTCTCAAGCGACGTCCACATGTCACGTAACGGCCGTGGGTGGTGTCTTCCGCGACAAAGGTCAAAAGCGTTCCGGGCGATACCCCGCACTCGAGCGCAGCAGTCACAGAGCGGGTGTGACGTAATAGGGCATGTCGGTGATCTCAACCGGAAATGAAGAAGTCAAGAAGAACATAAGCGGAAACAAAACGCGGGGTATCATAAGTGTTACCGTACCAGAGAGTATCTCCGCCACGGCGTCAGCCACGAGCCGACGTCAAAAATTTGGAGGCTTAGCTCTCGCTGACGATATGTCAGATGGCCACGTGCTTGGACAACCTCCGCGCGGCCTGCAGTGACACCTCCTCAGTTCGCGCGGAGGAGTTCTGCGCAGCTGAACGCTACCAAAATGGTCGTGACATTTCGTCAGCGAGAGCTAAGCCTCCAAAATTTTAACGTGGGTTTGTGGCTGACGCCGTGCCGGGAGAGACACTCTCTGCTACGGTACGGCTGTGGCGTCTTCATTTCCGGTTTAGAACTTCTCCGAAATACCCTATTCATGGACGGCCCCTTAAGCCCGCGACGAGGGGCTTCGCATTGGGGCACAGCAACACATATCGCCGCTTCTCGCTGCATCCGATCAAAATGAGAGATCCAGTCCAAGCAGCAGCAGCAGCAGCAGCAGTGGCCCCCGGGGAGGGAGAGTGAGAGAGAGAGAGAGACCGATCTGTTTACATCAAAACCTGCCGTCGCCAGAGCCAGCAGCGCTTCCCTTCCCGGAGGACTGCACGACTGGTGCACCGCACATCTTGATTACATCACCTCTCTCTCTCTCTCTCTCTCTCTCTCTCTCTCTCTCTCTCTCTCTCTCTCTCTCTCTCTCTCTCTCTCTCTCTCTTCCGCTCGATGCACAAAGTTATATTACAACGTAAATACGGCATTACAATCACGTCCGTCCGCAGTAGTAAGGGAAGGGCCCCCGACTGACCATGTGTGTAAATTGGAATCCGATTCCCATTCATAAGGGCTCGCCTCGTAGGGCGCCGAAGGGAAGGGCTGAAGGGCTGGCTGGTGGTGGAAAACTGATTGCGTTGTAAGTGACAGTGGGCTGGCGGGGCCCTGTCGGAGCCCTGTCGTCGGAACCCTGTCGGAGCCCTGTTCGCCGCCCCGCGCTGCGCCACGCCCGGCTCGGATGGCATTTGGAAGCAGATTTCATTCATATGCCCACCTGCTTCGGTTATTGCGCGCTGATGAAAAAGGAATTGGAAAATTGTACTGAGATTATCACCGAGGATCATTACGCCCGCAAGCAGAATTTCTAATGCTATGGTTCTGCAAAATTCACACATATAACACTGTCACAGGTTTCTTTTAGTGCGCTAAACTATTCTCTCAGTGATAACCCAATACCAAGGAAAATCCTCCTTGTAAAGTAAAAAAAATTCTGAAGGAAGTCCACCGTGCATCGTCATCCCCAAAAAATGTAAAAAAATTACCATGAATGTCAAAGTCCGGAATTTCCCCCACACGGCGATTTACACATTTCCGCGCCCACCAGATTCTCCGAAAGAGGGCCCTTGGATGGCACCACCGTCGTGGTGAAGGGCAGGGACACTTCGTGGGAACCGGGGTGCGACTGCGATGATGCGACCTCGGCAGCGACGGGTCGTGAGCGGAGCCAGCGGAGCCAGCGGAGCCAGCCTCCCCCTGTCGTCTCGTCGCTTTCGCCGAATGAGATGACGAGGGCGCATGCGGTATGATTGACAAGACAGAAAAGCGATTCGAGTCGGCTCTCCATCTCACTCGGTGTCACACGCGACCTCCTTGTGCCTCTCTGTCCCACATGCGAGCAGTGAAAAGTCTGCCACTCGCCGGCACTTCCTGCGCGGCTCCCTATATGCATTGTGCTACTCCATTCAAATGTTGGCTGCACTGTCAAATCTTCGCGAAGCACCACGTTCGCTGCCAAGAGTTTGGCAGCATTGTACAGCTTACAAACTAATTTGTTTGCAAGCTTGAAAAGAAAACTAAAAAGTTCAAAATTACGAAGCGAAGTTTATCGCAATACGAAAAAATTAGTTCTGTAAGCTACAGTGCTGCCAAATTCTTTGCATTGCGAACATCGTGCTACGCAAGAATTTTACAGTGTATGCTACGCCCGAAAATTTATGAATAGTGTTTCTCGAGGAGTGTACAAAAAAGCGGTGTCAACCATCGCAAAGATGCAGTTCTCTATTTAGCATTCAATTCCAGCCACAGAGCTGGTGCCAACTCTGCCGCACCCTCCCTCTCCCTAACCACTCACTCACTCTCCCTGACCCTTCGCTGTCCCTTCACTCCACACGCGCGCCCCGCGCGAACAAAAAAAAAAAAAAAAAAAAAAAAAGAAAAAATCGAAGAAAGGCCGGACAATGTAACACTTCCAATATCGACAGAGGGAAAAGAGTAGAAGAAAAAGAATTTGGTGAGTGGGAATGGAAGGGGAGGGAGTCCCGGTGGGTACGACGCCGACCCCTAGTGTCCACTTTCATCACCGCGTGATTACATGCAGACAATATCCGGATGGGGCGGGTGAGGGACCGTCCACAACATTCGTAACCCCCCCAGCGTCACAATCACAGGGACATCTGCAGTCTTTGCGACGAGGTCAAACAGGCATTATTCCGGTTGATACCCTGCGCTCGAGCGCCCCTCCGTCGGGCGCTCGGGTGCGGGGTATCGACTGGCATGCTTTTGCAAGAGGTGCCAGCAAAGTGTCGTAATTTATGGACGGTCCCTAAGCGGGGACAGGGGCCCGGTAGTGGGAAAGCGTTGCGCATTTACATGGGGCTGCCAGCGGCTGCCGGCGGCTGCCACCGCCACAGGTTGGCCTCGGTCAGCAAAGTGTCCAGGCCAGGCCGCACGACACTCTGCGCTGGACACTATGGGCAGATACGCCCCCCGCTGTGCCGATTTAACACGTAAAATTACTCCGCTGTAATTGTCTCTGCAGCGCTCTGTAACTTTACAATGCCGCCGCTGCCGCCGCTGCTGCTGCGCTGCTGCTGCTGCCGCCCTGCAGGGATGGAGAGGCCAGGGCTGGGGGGGGGGGGGGGGGGGGGCAGCTCTGGTTCTGCGGTGAGCGCCTCTGACCGCCGGGGCAGCCGGCAGCGTTTACTTAACGCAACGCTCCGCCCTAAGTACCCAGCATTTGCGCCGCATTTGCCAGAACGGACTCCCCGCTCAGAGGATTGCTGCCCCAGTTTACCGTGGTAAAACTCCTATTCTTTGCTCTCAAAATTTATTCATGTCATGTGACGATGTTATACGTCTCCTCATACATGGTCGCCACTTTTCGACGTCTAAATCACGGAGATACTGTTGCAAAAATAAATAAACAAAAAAATAACTAGGTTTGTGACTAAATTGTCGTTAAACGGTAAATATCTTTTTTGTTTGCCAATGCTTTGCTGTGTGACTTCTTAAAGCATGCAGCGAAAATTATCTAGCACTCGAAACACATATGCCTCGAATAACAACGAAAATATACTTTAAGAAACAAAATCTTGTTTCTGAAGGGAGGCAATGATTCCGCCACTATCACTGAAATGCGCCGGATGATGGGGTGGGGCTGCCTGGAATCAAACTAGTCGACAATTTTCGCGTAAACTATGAACAATGGAGGGACGCACGGGCAATTTCTCGCCTCATCCATTCGTAAATGGGGCAAAAGGGGCGTGGCGGGCGGGGCCGAAGTGTGACCCTTTGGGGGCTGAACAGGCCTCGCATGATGGAGGTCTAGATTGGCCAATTGCCCGGCCACCTCGCGCTTCCCTCCTGATACCGGCTGCTCTAGGATCCCCGAAAATGGCGCCGCTCTTTATGAACAGCTTTTCCGATTGCAAGGTCGCTACAATCCTGTGCCAATAAGTTAAGTTACTTTAATGCAACTTTACCAAAGAAATATAAGCCTTTGAAAATCCGACCGTAGAAGTCCGTCGGCGCTTGAAGTTTCCGAAAGGGTCCTGCTGTAGCGGTGGCCTCATGCGCCTTCCTTCTCCGCTCCTGCTGGACAATCATGGCAATCGAGGTAAGAAATGGGGGTCACGGAGTCGAGGGGAGGGAGGGAAACCGTCGTAACCGTGTGTAGGCGGCGGCCCGCTGCCCGCTGCCCGCTGGCTGGGGTGCTGGAAATGGGGGTCACTGGCACTGGTCACTTTCCCGCCCCCGCCTCCCCAGCCCAGCCTAACCTCGGGCCTTTGACCTCATCTCAATAACGCCGACGAGTTACAGAAGCAGCCACCTTCACTCTGTTTACACAGGGCTATTCGTCCACTTACGTCCATATTATTGTCCCATAGGCAAGCCTGGTTTGGCCACGCTGCACTTAAATGACGCCGGTTGAGTAGGCAACCGCGACTTGAGCCTGCATGCGTGTCGTGCGGGCTGGCCTACCCTGGCACCCGCAGGCGCTCGGCAACGTGCAAAGCTTTTTACCAATGAACGCATTCATGAACATCAGTTCGATTGAACGCTCATGCTCATTGAAGTGCACATCTGAAATACATCCACATATAAATTTACAGCTACAACTACTGACGAGCGCACACTAGGAACAACATTCTTCATTTCAAATCTGTATCCGTGTCCCAAAGTCATCAACACTACTGCTGCCACCACCCTCTGTGTCTCGTCGCCAATTTTCCCTCCTTCTCACCCTGCCTGGTGCCGTTGGTCACCATTGGCCCCTTCTGCGGCTCCCCTGGGATGAAAACACGACGGTGGGGCTCGGTAGGGCGGTGGCGGGGCCGCGGCGAGGCGGTGGCGGGGCAGTGGCGGGGCCCACGTCCCAGTGGCCGGCGATAAGCACGCACTAAATGAATTACCGGAAACTGAATCAGAGAGGAAGAGGGCGGCAATCTGTCTTTACGTCGGAAGGAATTCCAATATCCTGAGCACAGCGCGCCGCTCGGCAAAAGGAACGACAAGAAGAAAGGGAAGAAAGAGAAGAAGAAGAAGAGTCCGCGCTGATGAGGGTGAGCACACAAGGCGCCGGTGGACACCGATTACTTCCAGGCCGGACCGGCAGGCGGGGGGCTAGATTGAGGCGCCGTACACACACACACACACACACACACACACACACACACACACACACACACACACACACACGGGCGCGCAAGTTACATTACAGAGAAGGAAATAACAGAGCAAAGAATCTCGCGGATCAGGGCTGCGATGTAGAATATGGGTGGCTCACTTACACCCACCGAGCCAGGAGGCATCGAAGCCCACCTGTTTCCTGGTTCTAGATGATCTAGATTGTCGCTGATTTTTCTTTCCACCATACCAGCGAACGGTTGACGTTGAGCGCCTGCGAACGGTTGGGTAGGCCAGCCCGCAAGACACGCGTGCATGCAGAGGGCGCCGATTGCCTACTCACTAGGCGCCGGGTGCGGTGGCCGCGGGGGCTACGGAGGCGGCGGGGGCTGCGGGGGCTGCGGGGGCGGCGGGGGCTGCGCAGGGTGCCTCCAGCCACTGGCTTCGCTCTCCTCGCCGAGATTAATGGAGCCGGAGCCGCAGCTCTGTACACTAAGAGAGCGAGAGAGAGAGAGGGGGGAGGGACAGTGCGAGAGAGACGTCACACCCCACACAGTGCCCTGCGGTGCCCTGCGCTGTCCTGTGTGGCCCTGCCGCACGGCCGTCCAGTCAGTCGTCTCTCTCTCTCTCTCTCTCTCTCTCTCTCTCTCTCTCTCTCTCTCTCTCTCTCTCTCTCTCTCTCTCTCTCTCTCTCTCTCTCTCTCTCTCTCTCTCTCTCTCTCTCTCTCTCTCTCTCTCTCTCTCTCTCTCTCTCTCTCTCTCTCTCTCTCTCTCTCTCTCTCTCTTTCTCTCCCTGTCCCTTCTCCTGCTCCGCCACTTTTTCCGGAAGACAAATAAATTGGGGCGGTCGTCGCCGCGCTTGTCCGGCAAGGCATGCGCCGGCACGGACAGCAGCCCGGGATTAATGATGCGGAAGCGTTTATCCAAGGGGGACGAGGAGGCAGGATTTTAATATGAGCGGTCTCCGTTGGAGCCCTGCGGAGCCCTGCGGAGCCCTGCGGAGCCCTGCGGAGCCCTGCGGAGCCCAGCGGAGCCCAGCGGAGCCCAGCGGAGCCCAGCGGAGCCCTGCGGAGCCCAGCGGAGCCCAGCGGAGCCCAGCGGAGCCCAGCGGAGCCCCACGTATGGCGCGCTGCCCGGGCCTCCGGGCTCCGGCCCCTGCTGGGCACAGCCGCCCATCCGTGCCAGGAAACAAAGTCATCCTTCTTTGGTTTCGGCGTGAAAAATGACAAGAGAGGGCCACCGTGCGGGCTAAATGGTTTTGGACGCGCGGGTTTCGCCAGGTATGTGCTGCAATTAATCTAACACCAAAATTAAATTACTTAGACGTCGAGAGGGACGTGGTGAAGCTCATGTCCCCTCATCAGGCCTTTTTGATGGGGAGGGAGTACTCGCACCCGCTGCTTTTGCGAGTGCGCAGATTTTCGCATGATCTAGCCAAACAGTGACCCAGTGCGTCCTGAGACACGGAAGCCCGTTTCGAATCCTCTCTCTCGCTCTCTGTCTCTCTCTCTCTCTCTCTCTCTCTCTCTCTCTCTCTCTCTCTCTCTCTCTCTCTCTCTCTCTCTCTCTCTCTCTCTCTCTCTCTCTCTCTCTCTCTCTCTCTCTCTCTCTCTCTCGCTCTCACCCACACGCTGGCGACAGATGGGATGATACCAAAGTCTAAACATTAGTCTCCTTCCTCGCACAGCGCTAACCCCCATTCATTCTCCGTCGGCAGTGCTCCTTCGGCCGCCTTAAGCCACCTGAATAATTGGAAGATCGTGTCAAGGAGTCTGAGTGAGTTTGCTCAGGCCGCCTGGATCAGCAGCGGCGGCAGCGGCGGCAGCGGGGGTAGCGCTTGGAGAGGACGATAAAATAACACACGGTCCCGGAACAAAGCCTGGTAAACGGGGCGGGGCCCGCAGCTACCGCAGCTACCGCAGCTACACGGCGGCGGCTCCGCCAATAACATCTCCCGTGTTATTGTTGTGGTTTGTCACTTACGGAGGCGGCGGGCGCGTTCTGCTCCCCGATCCCGAAAAGAAAGAAGAAACAATGAAAAAAGAGACAAAAACGAGGCACTTAGAGGCGTACCATGCCATGGGATGTTTTTATACGCGGAGCAAAACTATTTTTCATGTTCATTGTAATAAAAGACGTGGCCAGAAATATAGAAAATTTTAAACTGGTGCTACGAGGCTGAGGTCTGTACTTCTGGACGGTTTCCAATACGGCCTCAATGTCCGAAGAGAAATTAACACTACCGTATTGGATGCTACTGAAAACTGGTGTGACAAGTTTTTATGGTACAAACGACGACACAAAATATGGAATTTATCCTCGAAACAGATCAACTCAAAGCAACATCCTAGTTTCTCGTACCTTCTGCAGGCAGATTTCCACGCGTGGAAGTTCTTTTTGTGTTCTTCATCATCCGCCTCCTTGGAATTGTCTATTTGTTCGATTTTAGTGTTTCAGATCCACCACAATGCTATAAAGCGATGAAGATTTTTAGCTTAAGCCAGGGAGAGAAGGAGGGAGTGGGATTTTTTTTTCTGTACACATGAGCGGATGTCCGCTGTCTCCCCTTCCCGGCTCGCGGATTTAATTCTCCGCAGAGTGACCGGCGCAGAGGGCGCTGCTGTCGCCGGAGGCTGGCGGGGGCGCTGCGCGGCGTGGCAAGACGGATCACAATACAAAATGAAGCGCTCGCTTCCCAGTAGAGAGGATGTTGGGAGAGACGGCGAAAAATAAAAATTGGCTCCCTTTTATTATCATGTCAGGTGGCGCCTACGCAGGATGTGCGCGTCGTTGCAAGGGGCGACCCGACACTCCTCTTTTCATACATTTCTTTTTCTGCGTGTTTCATTTTTTTTCTTTATTTCCCTGCTTTTGCCGCCGCTCGCTTTTCAGCAAATGCGCGCCGAGCGTAAGTTACCTCGCACCAGGCGCCGCCGCCCCAGCCGGATCGGACGCGGTCTCTGACGCGATTCTGCTTTGATTGGACCGGAGGTTTGGAAAAGGGAGTCGGTTTCCCCCTCAGAGAAGGGAGGCAGGGCGTCTGACCAGCGCCAGCGACTGTGTCAAATTATGTTGGACTCGCTGGGAAAAAATGACAAAGATATTCCTCATGTGCAGCTTTCATGTTTTGAAATTCGCACTGTAGAACATGGTGTGTGACCGTCGTGTGACAGTATCCCCACCGTCCTCTTTGGCCCCACGCTCTCGCTCAACTAGAAGTAATATCTCCTGGTCTGCACACACAAACACACCCACACACACACACACACACACACACACACACACACACACGCCTCTCCGTCTGCCATATATTCTTCACCTCCAGGACCGACGTCGTAGGGCGGGGGCAGGCTGGGTCGGCCTGGTACGTGAGTTAGAGGGAGACAGGGGAGGAACAGCGTCCTGTGGGGGAGCGCGGCGGTGGCCAACACAGCGCGCGCGCACGATGTGTTGCCTACCCGGCACGGCGGTGGCTGCGTTCGGGGCGCGTCCCCCCTGTCTCACTCTCGGACACTGAAGGACAGGGCGCTGCTGCGCTGACGTTGCGGATGCGGACCCCGCGCTGGCCGCGATTACAGCCGACGCCTGTGTACCGGGGCCCTGTTTGCCCTCGCATCATCTTTTTGTTTACGATCCTCGTTCCTCCTTTCGCTCCGCTTTTCCTTCCTCTCACCTCTCTCTCTCTCTCCCCCAAGCGCTCCGGGGGTGTGAGGGTTTTGGTGAAGGGACACGTGGGCCCATGCCCCCCCCCCCCCCCCCATGTAAGCACGAAGAGAACAGCGCACAGTGAGTTAGCAACCCAACCAAAGTTAAGTTTACCTGACCTCACCTTTACCAACCTGGCCTCACCTACCTATAACCTTCACATTAAATGACAAGGAACAATCCCAAACGCATCCAGCGAAAGGAAAAAAAAATCGATCCCCAATTTGCGTGGTCAGCAGCTCGATGCCACTGAGTGCGTCTCTCCCGGCTCCAGCTCTCCTCCAGCGACTCCAGCGAGAGCACCCACCGCCGCCCGCCGCCTCTCCGTGTGTTTGCGCTGATAGTTGGCCGGGTCCCTTAACCACCCGCGACTTCCGTCGGCCGATTCGCGCTGCTGTTTGTTTTCGCGAACGGAGTTGTTTGACCCCTTTGATCTCCGCACTATTTACCCGCCGCTCTACTTTCATCTTTTTCTTCTTTTCTTTTTTCTACCAAGCGCGCGCCCTTCTCCATTCTCTGCGAATTTCTTTGATTCCCGGAGTCGCATCGCGTCGTCTGCTTGCGTCCCTCGGGTAAACTCCTGCGCCGCCAGCCCAGACGCGGCTCTGCAAAAATAGCAAACAGTGAGAGAGGAGAGGCGGGGCGGGGCGGGGCGGGGCGGGGCGGGGAAGAGGAGCACGATCACCATGTCCATAATTGATCAGTTGAGGCTGGATTTACGGGCCGGGGTACCGGGGAAGACGCGCCCTGCTACACTGTGTACATGTGTGTCTGTGCCCAATTGGGTATGGCATATGGGAGGGGAGAGAGGAGGGGGTTGGCAGCCCTTTCACCTCTCGCAGGTGCGATTATTTCCTTTTGTTTTGCTAGGAAATTCTGGGCCTGGGCCCAGGACCAGCGCAGCTCGCGCTTTGGGGTGGCGGTGGCAGTGGCGGTGGTAGTGGCGGCGGTAGTGGCGGCGGCGGTCCGCTGGAACACATGCAACCTCTGTCGGCCCCGCACCTGTCACGCCTTCCAAAACAATGCGGTGTTCCCCGGCGGTGCTGAATAGACGGATTTGAAACCAGAACCGGTTTCTCCCGCGCGTTTTGGTTTTCGGGGATGTGGGTTGGCAGCCCTGCGAGCAGCCCGGCGTGTTGATGTAGGCAAAGGGGCTGCCGGGGCTGCTGCTGCTGCTGCTGCTGCTGCTGCTGCTGCTGCTGCTGCTGCTGCTGCTGCTGCTGCTGCTGCTGCTGCTGCTGCTGCTGCTGCTGCTGCTGCTGCTGCTGCTGCTGCTGCTGCTGCCTTATCAGGCGCACAATGAGCCTCAGCCTGCCGAACAGCGAGGCTAGCCGGCACCGGTAATTGGGGGTGAGAGCAGGGAAGGACGAGTATGCAAAATCGATCTGTCCTTTGGTGCCGAGGGCGATGAGGGCCTTTTCGGCGTCCTGCCCGTGTCCGTCTGGAACCGCGCCGTCCGGGCAGCGCTACCGAACGCGGGGCTCTGTAGATAAGTGGGTTACGTGGACCATGGTGTGCTTGTGCGTGCGTGTGGCGCCTTGGGGTTGGGGATACACGTCGTATATAGAGCAAAACATCGGATGATAGCTTTAATTAACTCGAATATTCCACACCATCCGCGCGCCAGTTCCCTCCTCCGACGCTGTCGTGTGGGCCTGCTGCCTGCCCTCGTCCCCCGACCCGAAAACTAGTTTTACCTCCGGGAGTGCGAAGTCCGGGCGGGGCGTGGCGGCTGCCCCGGCCCTGCTGGGGACCGACCTTTGATGTAGTCTAATCACTGCCCCCCGCCGGCAGCGCCGTATAGTCCAGTGGCCTAGGGGGTCGTGCACAAGCCATGCAACGCACACCGTATGGGATGGGCACAGCGTATCAGAAAAACAGTCGCAGTCTTTTGTTTCTACGAGGTCGTAAGCGTTCACGCCGACACCCCGGCGCTCGAGCCCGGGGTGTCGGCCGGAGCGCTTTGAGGTTCTAAGCCACGGAGACAGGAAGCGACGGAATCGAGAAGTAATTGACGGACGGCCCCTGAGCTGCCACTCCCACTGCGGGGGCGTTAAAGGGCCCATGACATGTCATCCCCGGCCCGGCCCCTGTCTGGCGCCGTGGTCATTACAAACTTGCGGGGCCGGCGGGGCCCGGCGGGGGGTGTGTCTCGGTGACCCGGTCCAGTGTGAGACACGCCCAGGCTTGAGGCGGTCTGTCAATAAGAACGCGCACTCGGGACGAGATTTTAATTGCAGGCTGTCGAAATGGGACGTTAGAGTGGGGCGGGGTGGACACCCAGCAGCCCGCCTTTACGACTGGACAGCGCCCCCCCCCCCCCGCCAGCCCCCGCCCGCCCTGCCACCGCCAACCCTTAACTCATTCATGGGCGCTGAGCGCGGCGTCGTAAAACAGGTGTGCGCTGCTGGCGTTTGGCAGTTGCCCTGCTCTATCCACACTCACCCGTTGCACCCTCTATCCGAGCTACGTCCTTCATCGTCTATCCGCTCTGCACCCCCATCCTCTATCCACTCTGCGCCTTCCATCAGTGTTGTATACTGCATCCTCTATCCACTCTACATATCCTCTATCCGTGCTCTGCCCTCCACCCTCTATCGTGCTCTACCCTTCATCCTCTATCCGCTGCCCCCTATTATAACTTCCGGCGCGCGTTACTCTTCGCGCCTTGCCGCGCAGACCGTTAGGATAACGTGACACCGATTGGCTGGCGTGACGTCACTTACCCACCCGTCGCGGTGTTGTCACCGGCGAACACAACGACGACCGCGCGCCGCGCTATCGGCATTTCGGGTCTCATAATTATTTCACGTCAGCTTCCCCCGGCCGTGACGCGCTGCGGAGCGCGAGGCTGAAGGCGAAGCAGCGCGAAGCAATGCGAAGCCCCCCGCGACGTGCGGGCTTCAATTAAACGGCGCTCAAGAGGCATGGTGATATAGCAGACTCCGGCAGCGCTTGTGTGCGTGTGTGTGCGCGCGTGTTTGCCGTGTGCGGGAATGCGCTGTATCAGGCGGCAGCAGACGACAGAGCAGACGACGTAATCAATTACTCTCTCGCTCCGCCCTGTATGTCAGGGACAAGGGGAGAGTGTGGGGGGTTGGGGGCAACCTGTCGCAGATAAGCCTCTGGGCTCCGGGCTCCGGGCTCCGGGCTCCGGGCTCCGGGCTCCGGGCTCCCCCGCCACAGCGGCAGGGTATTGGCACAGCCCCGTGCGGGCCCCGGACCCGATGCCCAGCCCGGCGCCGTTTTAACTTTCCTTCTCCGAGAGCAGAAGTTACGCGCCCGGCGGAGCAGCGCTCGCTAAGCCCGTGCTGTGGTGCGCCGGGGCGGGGTACGGTGGGTCAAGCGACGTCAAGCGCATGGCACGGGACCAGAAGCGGCGTACAGCGTCCGACCAGACAATTTTCTTCGAACAAAAGAGTCGACAAGCTTTTGGTCACGCAGCCCCGGCCCCGCCCGCTTCCTCCGCAGTCCTGTCAGCGCAGACCGCCACAGACGTGCCAAGATTTAGTGCGGGTCAGAGAGGCCGACTCGCTTGTTGCTGCGGTTCCTGGAAGCAGCGAGGGAGGGCGGGAAGAGGGAGGGACCGAGAAGCAGGAAAGTTCCGCCGCAGACTTACCAAACATGCAACGAGAATTTGACACAGAGAGTGTGACGGTGTACCAGGCCCTCGGTGGGCACCACCCTCATACTGTAGTCCCTAATGTTAAACCATAGCACGTTATGAGAAGTAGTGTGGCACGCCATCCCAGCCAGGAATAGACTAGCGAAATTGTACCAAATCGATATCGATGGTTCGTCAATGATTCGACAAAGAAAATCGACTTCGATATTTCGACCATTTTGATATCGAATCGATATCGATTACATTGATTTCTTTAAATTTGTCGACAGTCTAACCCTGGCTGGGATGTCGGCACCTCCCGCGCCGGATGCATGAAGCCTGTGGAGGACAAGGCGCCGCGCCGCCCGGCACAACACGGTGATGTGCTGAAGCCTCAGCCCAGATGGCGGGGGGGGGGGGGGGGGGGCATTTCGCCGATTATTTCCGGTCGGTTTGCTGCGCCTTTCTCTTGGGGCCGCCTTTGCGCCCTTCCAGCGTCACGCGCGGGGCGGCGCGGGGTCACACTCTGCACACACTCATCTCTCTCTCTCTCTCTCTCTCTCTCTCTCTCTCTCTCTCTCTCGCACAAAATGACACATCGCCCCGCTGCTGATCCCCCCTTGCCCCTGCCGGGCTTTCTATGCTGCGTGCTCGCCAAGCATCGGGCAGCGCTGGCGCCACCGAAACTGTGAAGGCGGCTGCGACTGCCTCCGCCGCTGCCGCTGCCACTGCCGCTGCCACTGCCGCTGCCACTGCCGCTGCCACTGCCGCTGCCGCTGCCACTGCCTCCGCCACTGCCGCTGCCACTGCCACTGCCTCCGCCACTGCCGCTGCCGCTGCCACTGCCGCTGCCGCTGGGGCCCCAGGATGTGTGTCTCCCCGCAGCAAAAGGCTCCCGCAAAGCTCCCACCGCACAGAGTTCACCCTGATGCCAGTTAAGAGCAGTAATCAAGCTGCTCATCCTCTGTGGAGCGGCGGCGTGTTAGAGAGCGTCGGTGTGTGTGTGTGTGTGTGTGTGTATGTGAGAGAGAGAGAGAGAGAGAGAGAGAGAGAGAGAGAGAGAGAGAGAGAGAGAGAGAGAGAGAGAGAGAGAGAGAGAGAGAGAGAGAGAGAGCGTGTTAGCGAGTGTTAGCGAGTGTGCGTGCGCACGCTCAGAGACAAGGAGGCAAAGTGACGGGCGTAAGGAGCAAGAATCATCAACCACCCCCAGGGCCTGCGGCAGATCCGTGCGGCAGGGCTGATACAGAATCGGAGTGACGCGCCTTTCGTGGATAAAAATTCGTTCATGCAGAATCAGATGGGTTAATTTTATCACCGATTCCTGATTTTATTAACATTTTGAACTAGCGGCACACGAGTGCGCCTCGGCGCCTCGCTCTTTCCCACGACTTTTGCGCTCGCACTTACACTTGACACTCACTCACACGCGCACACCCCGACACACACTCGCGCTCTGAGGAGGGGGTGTATCATCTCTCATTAACCGCGCGCGGCGTAGCGTGGCGTCGCGAGGCCCACTTTGGCGGGGCGCATCATGTATCAGAGCGGACCGTTCTCACTCTCTCCCTCTCCCTTTTACGCCGCACCCTTCACCGCATCCTAACGCGCGCGTCGGCTGCATTTGTCAATGTTGAGTGGGACGACGACCGCCATCCATCGCCACAAAGTTTGGGCGCAGTCACAGGGCCGTGCACAAACCCCGTAACGCAGGCAGTTCCAGCGGAATGCTCTTTAGCCGCGGAGACGGTGTGACGTCATTCCCGGACGGCCCCTCGCCGCGCCGCGGAGGACAGGCCGAGAGGTTTGACGCCACGCTCGGGACGCACTAATGAAATCCGACATCGGCTCTCTACGGGAAGGGAAGGAACCCCCGACTGCAACTCGGGGCGAACAGTATTTCCTCTATACCCGGGGTAGATAGCCGGTGTGCTGCGGGTCCGAATAGAGGAGATCTCATTATTTCGGCTGCAAGAAAGAAAAAAAAATCTTTTTATGTAAGTCCGGCAAGGGGGAGAAGAATATACACGCAAAAACTACTATAACGATACGGGCACTGAAAGGACCAACAACCCCTAATCGCGGCAAAAACCATCGGTCAGCAGCATCAGCCAGGCAGTGCGGCTTGTTTGCGCAGCTGACCTCCGGACCTCCGGCCGTGACCGGAGGAACAGCAAACAGATCCGGTCAGACGAAGTCGAGACGAAACCAATGCAGGTGGCAGCATTAGACAGTGGCTCACCTAACCGAGTGTTACAAACTGTGCTGAGGATGCAATGGACTGATGAGGGAGCGTTCAGAGGAGATTTTTGGGACTTGCCTAGAAAACTCTAAAAATTTCAATCCTGCACTTGCACGGATAACCTTTGAGATTTGAGAGATTTCAAAACCAGGGTCATACGACTTTTCTGATAGAAAATGCGGCAGATTAGGTTGGCCACGATGATCCTTTGTCATTTTCTATGAGGTCATACATAACCTCTCTTTTGGATTCCTGGCGTCAAGCCGAGTCAGCTTAGGTCTTAAACATTGTGCCAAATTTTCAAAAACATCCTCAAGTCACGCATTGACCAAAACTGGGCGATGATTTCTCTTTCGCTGACGCGTGCTGTCGTCCCCCCTCTGCTGCTCTGGCCCCGCCCCGCCCCGCCCCCGGCCTCCAAGGAGTAGGATCCGGCACCACCCCTGGACCCCTCTTGTTGTTCCGGCCACTCTCGCGGCGCGAAGCTCAAATTAAAAATGACGTGCATAATAAAACGCGGGATCGGGCAGGTATTATGAATATTCCCGCGGATAATTAGGGGCCGGGCCCCGTCCGGTGGCGGGGTCGCCGCGCTCCGCGTGAAATCACGCTGATGCGTGAGGACCGTGGAAAGTGCGAGCATCCGAAAAGGGTTGGAGCGTTGCCGGGAGGGCCGGGACCTGCACGGCTGCACGCGCACACACTCAGCAGCCAAAGGGACACGAACGAGTTTGTGCGGCTCACCTAACCGAGTGTTACAAACTATGCTGAGGATGCAATGGACTGATGAGGGAGCGTTCAGAGGAGATTTTTGGGACTTGCCTAGAAAACTCTAAAAAATTTCAATCCTGCACTTGCACGGATAACCTTTGAGATTTGAGAGCTAACAAATCGTACCGCACGTTAAACGCCGGTTCTGCAAATCCCGGACCGGCGAAAAGAGACAAACGAGAGCGCTGCTGTTGCCGTCACCGCATGCGGACCTGACCTGCCCCAACGGCAGCGGGGGCGGCAGCAGACTGTCAAGGGCGAAGCGGCGAAGCGCACGATGCACTTGAGCGAGTCGATGCCGCGGCTGCCGCCACGCGCGCGCCCACCGGCCACTGCCGTGCTGCCGGCCACCCAGCCAGTCAGGCATGACGTCACGCGTGCCCGGGACCGGAACCCTTTGGGAGCCCGGCAGGCGTGGCGCGGCGGGCGCGGCGGGCAGGGGGTATGGCCAGGCGCTTGGGCCGGCCGCTTCCTGGGTAACCGGGGTAACCGGGGTAACCCGACCATCAGGGGAACAAGAGTTGCACAATTCGTTCCGGCTGCTTATATTTCGTGTTGTGAAAAATCTCTTATTTGCTCCGCGCCAGGCAGAGCGGCACAGACTGCAAGCGATAGGGTATTCCGGAATAGCGGTTCCACCCGAGATAAGAAGAAGGCAAGAATCACAAAAGCGGATGGGAGACCTTGTGGTATGAGAAGTTACACAGCACGCGCCGCACCGTCAGCCACGAGCCGAGCTGCTGATATGTTCCGACCATTAGGTAGGGTCACACAGCGCAGACCAGCGCAGACGCTACCCCATTGATGGCATGGCCCCAGGTCAGTCGGATTCGCAATTCGCAGCCAGCTCTCTCCAACTTCCATCGTGCGATAATGTGTCAGCAGCCGTCGGCAGCCGTATCACCACTCACAGGACCCGTGCACTGTCCAAGACACTTTTACCCTGTGACCCCCACACCCCACACCCCACGCTCTCACCTCTCCCTCTCTGCCGCCGTCCAGCGCTGTGTATTGTGTGACGGCGGCACGCGGCCCTAGCGCACACTACCTCTCTCGCACTCACTCCCCCTCCCTCTCTCTCTCTCTCTCTCTCTCTCTCTCTCTCTCTCTCTCTCTCTCTCTCTCTCTCTCTCTCTCTCTCTCTCTCTCTCTCTCTCTCTCTCTCTCCCCGGAGCTTTGTTTGCGGGGCGGCAAGCCCTCTTGTGAATTAAAAAATGTCGGAAATGAGACATGTCAATCACTCGAAGGGCAGAGCGGGCAGAGCTCACAGGCACGAGTTAGTACACACAGCCTGCTCTTTGTCTCTTTCCATCGCAGCCCCTGGACGCGCCCGCCGTGCTTGACCGCTCTCTTGTGTAACAAAACTTTGAGTTCCGAAACCTACAGTTCTGGGACTTCACGTTCAAAAAAATAAAAAAGATCTTCCACCGTTGACAACGAAAAAGAGAAAATATTGAATAATTGAATGCGGATGCTGAAATAGTAAAATAATACAGCCCGTGTGGCTCTGTCGGATTGGCTGCCCTGAGCGTGGCCTTGGGCAGTTTGTAGGCGTGAGGGTTGGCAGCTCCTCGCTTTGTAATCGTTGATTGAATAATTACCGTTCCTTGTAATGGATCGGTGTCCCAGCCCAGTACAATCAGGTTTTTATTTTCGATTGAGCAGCCTCTGCAAAAAAAAAAAGAAGACAATGAACCATTAAAAATGGTGTAAATGGTGCTCGTTCTTTACACATCATTCAATTTCCTCGAATTTTATGCCAGGAAAAAACCCTTCTTCCACGGCATTCCCCCATCTTAGTTTCGTCCACAACCGGTAGGAACGCTAGTGGGTGC
Source organism: Odontothrips loti (assembly GCA_038380765.1). NCBI lineage: Eukaryota > Metazoa > Arthropoda > Insecta > Thysanoptera > Thripidae > Odontothrips > Odontothrips loti. The sequence continues at coordinate 23,509,575 of CM076243.1, forward strand.
GTGGTCTTAGTTCGGAAACCGGCCACCAGGGGTGTGGTCACATGGTTACAAATGTAGCCGCTAGGTGTCGTTATCAACACAACCATCTTTGGCGTCGTAGTTCCGCCCACGGCCAATAGGAACGCTAGTGTGTATTCTTAGTTCGGAAACCGAACAACAGAAGTGTCCTTAGGCACATTCGCTCGGCTGTAGTGGCTAAATATCATTATCAACACACCATCTCTGACATCTTACTTGAGTCCAACCAAATAAATGGCGCTACCAACTTCGGAGAACTGTAGAGGATTTCGGGTCCCAACAGTTGGTACCCGCTACATAACGCGCCTGCGCGTTGAGTCCTTCGTCTGTGTTGTCATGGCGGCCTTCCCTGGCCTTCCCTGTTTGTGCAGAAAAGACATGTCCTGTGCTTTGTGACCTTACACTCCATTCCCATTCCACATCGTACCCACCTTCCTTTTAGCGTATATTTATTTAAAATAACCCACAGTTTAAAAAAGGTGATTAATACTAAAAACAATCTAAGTTTATATCTCCCACTCAAATACATATTTTAATGGCAACGCAAGTCTCTTTAGATTTATTTTTCTCCAAATCGAACTTCCAGTCACCAAAAGTTTATTCAAATTGTTTCACAAAAAAAAAATCATTATAAATTCAATTTTTTCTTTGCCATGTTGACTTCGATCCATCATTCTTTGGGTTGGAATGCCAGTTTCTTTCTTTCGTAGCTATTTCGCATTCCGACAATCCATCGCGACAGGACCTTCTTTTATCCCTTGGCTACGTGCTCCCGTAGTAGTTGGCGCTACTGGCGCTAGTGGCGCTAGTGGAGCTAGTTTCGCCGCTAGATGGCGACACTGTATCTGTCATCTTAGTTCCATTAGCTGCCACCTCACCAGCGTCCTTCCAAGGTTTGGGACTTAGAAGAAAAATTTCTTCACAAAAAAAGTATGACACTTTTCAGCATTTCCATTGAAATTCGATAAATGCTCAACCTCTCTCTAAATTCCACAAATTTTTTTTCAGTTTATGTTCTCCCTTCGCGTTTTATAACCTATCAAAACTTTACATTTCAAATTTCTTTTAAAAATGTATACATAACAAAAAAAAACCTTTATCATTTTTTTGTCATCGGATCACGACCTTTAAAATGATACCTCACACTCATTTGCAGCTGTTGTACTTTCACAGCTGAAAGTGACCGACTAAATTACACACCTACCTGGTACAATACTCGTTCATCTTACCCACATATGTGAATATGTATATGTGGTTTGGTAAAGAACGAGTAAAAAAAGAAAAAAGAAAAACAAATCCCTTATTCTCGTTTTCGCAAAAGAACCATAATTTGAAAGGCGGTTACTAGGACTGCGACATCTTACAAGCGTTGATTAAATTAGGTAAGGTTGGCTAAAAAATAAATTCACCGTAAAAACAGAAACTTTGTCCCCACTTCTCCTAACGTTCAATTGTTATCCCTATTTTTTATTTTTTTTCCTTTTCGCCGACCCGATACTTGAACGAAAACAACAACACACTGCGCGCGAGGGCCTCATTTGCGGAAAAGGAATTTGATCGGCGATTAGCGGGATTAGCCGGCAGCGGGCCATATTTACATTCGCAGCAGATGACACTCCAGGGCGTTTTGGGCGGCGGCCGGCGGAGCCGGTGGCGACCGTGTCCGAGCGCGATCGCCGCGGGGGGCGCTCAATTTCACGCCATCGCCGTCGTTAGTTCGTCTGATCGCCGCCACGTCGGGGGAGAGGGCGCCACAGGCTGCGCGCGACAACAGCGCCCCGCGTGCTAATCCGGATTCGCACATACCATTCTATTGCATTAAACAAGAGGCAATTCTTCCGTTCGGCGCCACGCCGCCGCTCTCTCCCTCTCTCACTCACGCACACACACTCGCCGCTCCCCCTCTCACTTGCCCTTTTTTTCCGCGGCGCTCGTCACTCCCATTTTTATCCCCGTTTGTTGGTACTCACGTAAAATTAAATTATTTGGGCCGGTGCTGCGTCGGGGTGCGCCACGCGTAGCCACGCCCCCAGCCTCCCAATCAAGTGAAGCGAGTGACAGAGAGAGAGAGAGAGAGAGAGAGGGGGGGGGGAGACTCGGGTGACGTTAAAGGGTTGCCTGTCGTCACGATTGCAATCATCATTTCGCGACACCAGCGGCTCTGCGTGTGTAGGGAGGCCGGGTAAGTGGGAGAGGGAGGGAGAAGGAATGACGGAGGAGGTTAGAGGGTGGGAGAAAGGGGATAATCGAACTCGTTGTAGTGCTCACGTCGACTAACGCAGGGCCTTACGTCCCGTTCCGACCCCCTCATCCCTCACCGTCAGTGTTCACAAGGACAACAGGATTCAACTCTCTGGTTACGCCGCCGGCTCTCCACATCATTTCCAAATTTTATAGATGGACAAAAATTACACCAAAATAACATCCATAAGATACGAAGCGCAACGCCAGGCATTTTAGGCGGAATTTTTCTCTTTTATACTTTTTTTCGAAAATTCATTACAAAAGTATGGAGAATGTGGCACGCACATACCTTCATTGGCGGACACTTCTGTCGACGGCTGCCCATCTCTGCCTCACTGCCTGCGGGCCTGCCCTGCGGGTGCGAGAGAGAGAGAGAGAGAGAGAGAGAGAGAGAGAGAGAGAGAGAGAGAGAAGAGAGAGAGAGAGAGAGAGAGAGAGAGAGAGAGAGAGAGAGAGAGAGAGAGAGAGAGAGAGAGAGAGAGAGAGAGAGAGAGAGAGAAAGTGCGACACTCTTTTTTTCACGGACAGCGTACAGAGGCCCCGCGTGTGTGTCCTGAGGTCACATGTGTTCGCACCCCACCTCCGCGCGCGCGTCGTGCATAATCACACATATTGGCACTCATTCCGCAGATGCGTGCCGCCGGGCCGATCATCACTGACCACCCTCTCCCTCCCTCTCTCTTCCACCCCCCCCCCCCCCTCTCTCTCTCTTTCTCCCGCTCGCTCACTCCCCCGCTAATCACAATATATTACACCGACAAAACTCATGTATTGGCAATTTATCTGGGACAAAATAATTGAGACGCCCGGCGGCGCCCCGGCGAGGTGTCGGGCGAGGGGAGGAGCGGGGAAGGGGTGTGGGCGCGCGGAGGAGACCTTCAGGTTCCACGCCCGGGACTCACTCAACTTACATCACACAGAAATGACCATCGGTCGGTGTTGGCCGAGTCTCCTGTGTCTCGTTGGGCCTAAGAACAGTAATCATGCCAATGACCTCGGCCAAGTCCGCCTGCCGGGCTGCCATGGGCTGCCATGGGCTGCCATGGGCTGCCATGGGCTGCCATGGGCTGCCATGGGCATGGGCTGCCATGGGCTGCCATGGGCTGTCATGGGCTGCCAGGGCTGCCATGGGAGGGCTGCCAGGTGACGAGGTCAGGACGGTGACGAGGTCAGGACCCAGCAGCCACGGCGATGCACCCCGCCACCCTCTGCGTCTTGTACCGGCGGCTGTCAGCCGCATGCGGCCAGGTGATCAAAGCACTCCCCCTCCTCCCCCCTCTGCTTCCCCCCCCCCCCCCATGCCTGTCTGCCTGCCAGCGCCGTCCCGTCTGCCGCGGACCATCAGAGGCTATAGAACACCACCCGAACGGACAATGCTGGTCGACATGCAGGACTTTTCGGCTGTTTTGAAAACAAGGGCATAGTTTTCGATGGGTAGGCAGATAGACTGCATCGGTGACCAATCAGCCCGCGCCGCGCTCGCCGGCCCACTCGTTCATTTATCCAAGGACGTAAATCACGGGCCTGCATAGCGCTCATCGAGTGCGCGGCTCGTGGCTGCTCTGTGGCTGCCCGCCCCCGCCCTCGCCCCCGCCCCCGCCCTCGCCCCCGCCCCCGCCCCGCCCCCGCGGTGCACGCTGCCGGGGCTGCTGGGCCCGCTGGGCCGGTGCATCGCGTTTCCGTGCAGCCGGTGGGCCAAACTAATCACTTCCTCCCACACGGAATTAGCGGAAACCCTCAATAACGGCGAGAGACCCGCACGATTCAAAACGGCCCGCGAGCCCCCCGCCCCTCCGCCACCGCCCACACACCGCGCGCCGAAACTATCATGCAGGCAGCGCGTTGTTATTGTGTGTCAAACTTCATCAAAATGCATCGGCGATAGTTGGAAATGAGAATGCAAATTCGAAATAGCCATTGTGAAACTATCGACGGGGTGCGTTGGGCGCGCGCGCGCGTGGGGCGGCAGATTACAGCACCGCGTGCTGACCGCCTGCGTGGAGTAGGGACTGCCGGGACAGGCTCACCCTCCGAGAGACGGTCCAAGTGACACCGACGTATCGACGGACCCAGCTGCACCCGTTTGCGTGGGCGGGTCGAGAGTCACTTTACACGAAAAACAAAACACAAAAAAACAAAACACACATGTTCAGCCGTCGAGAAAATAAGAGTCAGCTGACTAGCTAATGTCCTAAAATTAGCCAGCTAGCTGAAGTTATATGCACCGGTGCTAGAAAGTGCAGTGGGCTAGCTAATTTTAACACATTTGATAATCAGCTGTATACGGCACCTCAGAATTTTGTTTTCCTGAATCTCGAATGCAGAAACGGACTACTCACATATACAAACCTTTTTTGCACGTTCACTGGCATCGGTGGCTGCAGCGTGTGCTTCCCTCAACAAATAATTGTGCAGCAGCCGATACGCGCGCAAAGAGGAGAACAACATATAAAACAAAAGGAACATAAGAAAGAGCAAACTGGTGCCCTGTAAAACAGTACTACTGGTAAACATCAAACGTCACAGCTGACCCTGACCAGGCCTTGACAAATTTTTACCAGCAGTGCCAAAAATTAAGTTTTCACCTCGGCTTCAAATTGAAACTGCGTAAATCCAACGCAGGGCTGTTACGGCAGGCGAGGAACTGATTTTTTTCGTGCTAAAACCATCAGCATTTTGCGTTCGTTTCCAGGGTATCCTGCACTGGTCTGTTGGGAAGACATAATCCCCCGACGATGTGGGTAGGCCACCACCTGTGCTCGGCTCTGGCTGTCTTTTCCGCGCGTGGTGCATCCGTTCCCACGATGGCACTCTCGTGGACGCGGGAATCCTAGCCTGTCCAGCATACGGCTCCTTCTCTGGGCCCGCGGGGGCCCCTGGGGGGTAGGCTGTCCCGTTGGACCCGGCCGTCTCGCGGGCTTGCCTACCTACACGGCGCTCGCCGATGCCCCCGACATAGCGAGCATCTCAAAGAAACCCCTTTGCAAGGCGCGGCCACAGTCCACGCGCAACCTCAATTCACTGACCATGGCGTGCGCGGTGTAGCCAGTGCCGGCCGTGCCGTGGGGCAGTTGTTGCAGTGCACCGCATGCGTCGAGAGCTATTGCCCGATTATATATCACGCCGCGCTATAAACAATTCATCGGGAATTAGGCGGCCGGCAGCAGCTTAAGCTGCTCGCTACAAATCACCGGGGCGCCGCCAGGAGTCGCCGGGGCCGTATCTGCGGGGCCGGCGCCGCCCAGTGGCGTGGGTCCGGAGGGCCTGGGGGGGCAGGGCCCGGGAGGGTACATCACATCCGCGCACATTACCGCCGTTATGAATGGCCTTACAATGCGCCAAAGCCGTTTGGTTAGTTCATATCGTGCTTTATCGCCGTCTGCATCCTGCTGCTGTTGTGTGTCAAAAGTGGTGGTTGTTTGCTGCGATAATCGGCGGCCGTCGGGCAGCGCCTTGCCAGCAGGGCTCCGAAACTTAACGAAACTATATATATTTATCTCGTAAACTATGTCAGTTACAACCGTTACGCATAGAGTAACAAAATATTGAAATTTAATTTCCGATTTTCGTTACTCCATGCGTAACGGTTGTAACACCATTTACGAGAAATATATCTCAAAAATTCGCAGTTTCGTTAAGTTTCTGAGCTCTGCTTGCCTGCCAGTCCAAACGACACCAGCTGTTGGGGGGCGTTCATAAACTACGTGACTAATTCAGGGGAGGGGGGCAGCCTATGGTCACGATCCTATGCCCAGTACATGGTAAGGTTAGGTTAGCTAGGTCACGGAAGGGGGAGGGGGTCCAAAAGTGGTCTAAAATCGGTCACGCAGTTTATGAACGCCCCCTTGCACGGCGCCACTGCGGCCTCTCGCATTGTGACGTGTGAATTGTCCACTTTTAGAAAAATCAAATCAAATCGAGAGGACATAAAGATATTAGTCTGTTTGACTAAAACAAAGTCGCAAAATCGACCAAGTCTTGGTCACCTCGTACTCACCACGTTGCTGATTTTTTCCCCGGTGGCGCGTTAGAGTTGGCAGCCGTGCGGGCGGACCGAGGCGGACAGCTCCCGATGAGAGGAGAGGTCAGTCCTGGCCGGTCTCGCGGCCGGTGCACTCTGTTTTTGACGGCGCATCGACAGTTCCAATGCAGCGCGTGCATACAGAGGGGCCCGCCCGGGCCCGCCCCGCCGCCGAGCCGAAAAAGTGCATAAAGTGGGAAGCGCCCGAGGGGCGTTTGCGGAGGTGGGCGATTCGACCCACTCTCTCTCCCTCTCCCTCGCACTCACCGGGGAGCCGTGGCCGGAGCGACAAGGACGCACAAACGCCGAGCTCGTCTCGGACGCGCAAGTCCAACAGCAGTGGCCAGTCCAATAAATCGACACCGCTTAGTGCGGACCCATTCATCAACGCGGGCTTCGCAGTCGACAAAAAAGAAAAAGAGCAAGAATAAAATGTGGCAAACTTTCAATCGCAGCGAGTGGAAGCCCGGCCCGATTAATCCGATATTTCTCGGATCGGGCCATAAAGGGCACCTGATGCGAGCAGGATTAGTCGGGCAGAGACGGAGGGGGTGACTCTGGCCGGTGAGGGGTGAAGGGTTATGGGCGGCGCAGGCGGAGGGACGCGGCTCCCAAACTACCCTTTCACTAACATCCTCTATGGCCTTGCTTCGAACCCCATTACCAGACAACATGTGCGATTTTCTTTTTACTGCGGTGTCATAGAATGAAAGGGTCCTGATCATCACACGTCACAAGGGGTTTCAAAAGGCTATTCTGTAAACTTGCCATTATTATTAAGATTTGAGACCGGAATTAGACTTCAGCCTGACCACAGGATTCTCAGGTCATAAGTCTCGACTGTCGGTAATCAAAACAGCCTCCCGAAATCCCTCATCGACAAAACCTTGGCGATGTTCAGGGCCTACACCCTCGCCTCGGTGAGCTGTCATCTTTGCCACAGGGCCGTGTTTCCGTAGGCTGCTCGCAGTGTAGTTGCAGGGTGATGGATTATGTTGCACATGCGGTCACACACATGCAGGGCGGGGCGGCGCTGGGTTGGTAAAGGGTGGAGGGATGCACCGCAAATGATGATTGTTCCAACACGAATGAGGAGAGAGAGAGAGAGAGAGAGAGAGAGAGAGAGAGAGAGAGAGAGAGAGAGAGAGAGAGAGAGAGAGAGAGAGAGAGAGGGGCTCGGTCACACACCAAACCACGGCCGGAATTAAATTTTGTGACACACAGCGTGATTGAACGGCGTCGGTTAAAATGATGTCCCCGTGTGTGTGTGACTCCGATCACATGTCGGATGTGTCACGCGCGTGCCACGCCGCGGCGCCGAGTCGTCAAACATCATGTTTTCCGTGTCAATGTCAAAGAGAGGGAGAGAGAAGGACTCGGAGAAAAAAAATGTAATGATGTAAAATGAAAAATGGGCCAGGCTTTTGCCATTTGATACGACAGAGAGATGTATCGAACCCTTCCGCGTGCCACAATGATTTTGGCGTGACCATCAAACCAGCGTGACAGCAGCGGCTGTCGGCTACAGGAGAAAAATATTTCAAGATTTTGAAACGCTTGCGCACTGTGTGAGCTCAGAGGTTGCACCAAGAAAAAACCTTTTTTTTTTGTTTCAAGTTTATCAATTGTCATGACATGAACCAAGCAAAATAATTACTTATTTGAATAGATATATATTTTTATTTTTGAACCTAGACTTTTTTTTGGGCTGTGCTTTCTTCATTATTAGACAATGCCAGAATCAAGTGAACTTTAGTCGTTTTAAGATATGATCCGGGTGAATGTAGTGGTCTGTTTACCGGAGTAGTGCCTCACGTCCTGGTTTCCTTCCGCAGAGTACATTACAGTCGCGGCGCGGGGAGCGCTGCCGTACGTTCTGCCATGATACATTGCAGGTTTTGAAGAGCGTTTAGCTACGGCTTCATTGGCTTCACGGTGCGTCTTATCAAAGTGTGCTCAGGGCAGGATTTATGTCTCGGAGGCTCCGAGGGGACAGTGGGGACAGCGGGGCGAGATGAGGTGCCGGGCTGGACCCTCCGGGCCCGAGCAGTTAGCACGCCCGGACCCAACCCCAATGGACCCTCCTCCCAGCTCCTGTCCATTGTCGCCTCCCAGCCGACAACTCTCTCGCGGTGCTGAAGTTTGCGTGCCGCTCTCAGACCCGACCGTCGCTCTAACTGTGCAGCAGCAGGGAGAGAGAGAGGGACAGAGCGAGATCTGCAGTGAAAATAAAGGAGTCGACCTTGTGTGTCGGGCCAGGAAGGGTTTGAAGACGCTAAAACTCAGCATTACATTAAGACCGGATAGCTAGACTAAGCCTGGCGCCAGGACTCAAAAGCGTGAGCCCACATGACCTCTTGTAATGGAACAGCGGAAAATGTGCGTTGAGGTGGCTACGATGAGATCTACTTCTAACTTTTGCAGTGTCTATTCGAAAGGGTCAAGTTGACCCCATTTTTAAAATCCTGGCGTCAAGCTGAGCCTAATTCAGTTTCCAAAACTGCTCGTCATTATCACCACTTACTGGGTGATAATCATGCCTATTTCGCTGACAGTACAGCACGCCGGTGTGGACACCGTGTGGACACCGTGTACCTGGAAACCTCGCCGACTCCCAAGGGAAATGACCCATCTTCTGTCTATCCTGTTCTCCTTCGGCAGCCGCCGCTTCTCCCGCTGCCGGACACGCCTAGGCTTGGCAGTTAGGGCGTTCGCTCACCCCTTGTCAGCGCGGTGTCCGCCCTCCCCTCCCCCACCGCTAACTGCCCACCCCGGCTGACCCCCGGCCAGCCCGCGACCCTTCTTCCCCTGCGCTCCTCGAAGCACGCGATTCGAAAGCGTGAACAAGTGGTTAGCCCAAAACAGCACTTATATTTCCATCGACTTTTCATCGAGGGCCACGCAAAAAGGGCGCGATTTGTTTTGGTGGCTGCGTCTGAAACCGCCCGGGCGCGTTGGTTTTGATCCCAAGGCTGACCACCCTGCGCTTTTCGGACGCGCGGGTCCATCTGCCATCACAAACTGAACACGTGTTCGCGAGCCTGCGGAGCCCAAGTCTGCAGAAGGGACATCGCGCCGAATGGGACTGAAGGGGGATGGTTGTAACGCCCACTGGCAGTGGTGAGAACCATTTTCAGGAAGGGGAAGGGGACATCAGTCACACTTTGATGCCTCAAGCTCTTTCACTTTTCAGACACGACACTGAAAACATTTTGCCTCAGCTTCCGCCCTGCACCGCCAGCTCTGCGGCTGGATCTTTGCCGCGCGCAGTGCTTCGCCCCTGGCTTCGCCCTTACCCCCTCACCCCTCACCGCCACAACCCTTTGGCGGGCTTCCGGTTCTCCGCGTGCCAATTCGTAGACAATGAGAGCGCCCGTCACACCGCGATTCGTCGCACCAGCCGAACAGACACGCTGAAAGTTTGACAATGTGATATTGGTTAAAATGTTGCAGAACACACACGAGTCGCTGCTTGGCGCTCACATTCAATCATCCACTTCTTTTCCGTCGAAGTAACAGTGCGATGGAGAGGGGTTCCAGGCAGGTGGCCGATGGCAGCCGATGGCAGCCGATGGCAGCCGATGGCGGCAGGACGACTTTGCGAACGAAAACTAGTAAAACCAGAAGGCCGTGGCGTTTGCCGAAAGGGTTGTTATTTGCCGTGTCACAATAGCAGTCCTCACTGCTGCGCCTCGGTCTTCCCGCGAATCGGAAAGCGTGGCGTCTTTTTGTCGGGGCAAAACAACTTTTAATCCCCGGTGTGTCTGTTGTGAGTTAGTGCCAAAGTGTGCAGCGTAAGGGCGGCGATTGCAACATTTTTATCGTCACTCGTGCGGCCGGGCCGGGCCGGGCCTTGTGCTGACATTTTGCTTCTTTATTACCTATCTCCGCCGGAGACTGACCTATACAGAAACGACTACAAACGGCATGAAGCGTTATTTTGCTCTCCCAGAGCCCCCGACAGCGCAGCGCACAGCGATCGGGGAACACAGTGTGGCTCATAGCGCGCCTAACAAAGGTAATTCCCGTATGCGGCCGAAATTGACTGCTGGACTTTTTAGATGCGGGATCAAAACATGCGAGAACCAGCTTCCTCTCTGACCGTAAAATTTTTATATTCTCGTCTGGTCAGTTATAGGAGTATATTACAAGACCGTAAATGCAACAAAACCTTGGGCGATAGTTTGGATGGGAGGCGGACGAGGGCCATGGTCCAGCACTCCATACCTTTCTGCTGCACTGTTATATATTGTGGCAGAAATTTCAACCCCAACTCCCAACACTGGGTGATGATGATGATGACGGGTTCAATCTCAGTGAATTTGTGTCGCGATGATAAATGTTTAAATTTCTACCTCTAACAACAGTGTGTGTGTGTCCTTCTATTCTGGTCTTGACGCCGGACGTCCTGCACTGTCAGTGTACACACCCAGCACAAGACCGCTCCGCTCCGACTGGCTCTCCGCGCCCCGCCGCGCCCCGCCGCGCCCCGCCGCGCCCCGCCGCGCCCCGCCGGCCCCTGCTGGCGCCCCCACGGCAGGCAGTGCGGCAGCCCCACGCCTTGGCCTTGTGACCCTTATACAGTCGGGCCGAAATCCGCTTTCGAGATAGGGAGCCCGGCCCGGCCCGGCCCGCCTCATCCTGGGTAAAACGCGTCAAACCCCCTCGCCTCGCCTCGGATGCAATGCAATAGCAGCGCGGCTCCAACTTATCGAGAAATCGTCATTACATCTCTTTTCGCTTTTTCGTCCTCCCTTCTCTATATCTCCTCCCTCTCCCCCCTCTCTTTCCTTATTTTTTTTTCTCTCTCTCTTCCCCGCGCTGGTCCCTTTCTGTTTCTTATTCGCTCCCCGCCTCCCCGCACGTGGTGTGGGTGCCTTGCCTACCGGCGTTATCATACAAATTGGGCTTAATAAGTAGAGGTACTTGAGGGCGCCCTTATTTATGAAACGGGAGGCGGCGTGCATTGCGCAAGATTGAAATGGTATCGAAATCGTCCCCGCCCCCGCCTACTGCACAGCCCCGCCAACGGCCAGGCACAGAGCAGAGCCGTGCAGGGCGGGGACTAGCGGCGGCCTGCCAGCGCCTGCCAGCGGGACTGATTGAAACCCGGGGAGCTCAACCAGGGCGCCAAATAGAAAGACGTCATGGGTGTGCGTGCGCTCTGTGTGCAGGGCGGTGTCATGATGAGAAATTCTGGACAGCATAAACTTGCCTTTACGGTACAGCGTTCACAAAACAACGTTACAATCCACAGTCTCTGGACGAGGTCAAGGATATTCCAACCAATACTCTACACATGAACGGGCGCTCGGCCCGAAGTCCCTACGGTTTTCCTCCCGCCGACCGCGGGTGCGAAATGAAAACGGATTTAATCAGTAGGATTGCCTGAACGCGAGTGAAAAGAAAAAAATCTGGCTGGAAAGTGAAACGATTAGGCTACGGCCTCGGCTACGGCCTGCGAACACACCCCGATGAGACGCTCACATGTTGCAGTTTGCATCGGAATCGGTGACAAGCGCCGGCCTGGCCCGGCCCGCATGAGCCGAGGGGACCGACGGGGACCGGCGCACGGGGACCCTGCCCAACAGCACTGGCTGCACTCGGGGGATGAAAGCTGCCACCCGTCGCCGGCAGGCCGACAGGCGGAGGTAGTTTGGACGCAAATCGGGTGGCATAGAGGCTTGTGCCAGAGGCACGGAGGACAGTCGCTGACATTCCACAACGAAAACACAAACAAAGAGAAACAACACACCAACAAACAACAACAACTAATACTTTCAGAGCGTTATTTCAAGCGGAGAAGAAACCTCGCATGCCTAACAGCTCATGCATAGGCAGACCTCTCTGCCGAGTTACCGATCTCTTTTTGAACTCGCTTCTAGGCTACCCGTTTCTCCTCCCCTCCCTTCAGTCACCTCTCTCCCTTCCCCGCACACCTCGCGCACCCCTCGAGCTCGCATGAAAACCCCCGTATCTGTGTGGTCTTCCCCGCGCGGCTACCGTCCTCCGTGCATGGCATAGGCACGCGCGCGCGCACACACACACACACACACACACACACACACACACACACACACACACACACACACGGGCGCGCATCTCCTTTCGTTCCGGGGTTCATCTCCGGCCGATGCCTTCCCGTTGTCCGATTCAGGAAATCGCGCGACACCCGAGTAAAGCGCCAATTTATACGCAAACGACCATTTTGCCTCGATACACAAACATATGAAGTCGCTCGTAAAACCGACGGACATGTTGACGTTTCGGACGGCGCGTTTTGTCCTCGCGGACTGACGGCGACGCGTCGCACAGCTGCAGCCAGACGTGGGGACGCGTCCGAGAGCGACATCCTTCCGTCTCCCTCCCTCCCCGGCCACCTGCAATGGGAGTGACGGCGCGCGCACGGCCCTCGCGGACGCAGCCCGGCGATGACCGCGGCTCATTGCCAATCAATGTACTTCACGGGGGAGGCCGTTCATTACGTTGAATTAAGGTCACAAGGGTTGCATACTATTGGCAGCGCCGCGGCTGCTGCCAATAACGGGGCGTCGCGGGGCGTCGTGACGCCGACTTAACGGCAGCCGTGACCGTGTTGATTTGTTTGCCGTTTGGGCGGAGGGGGAGACGGGGGTGTCTGACGGTGATCGTCCTGGGCGAACCGATATCGTCGCGACCGAATCCTGAAACCAGCTTAGACAATCAAATGGAAACGGGCTGAATAGAAGTTTCCAATGAGACTTGGAAACGGAAGCTAGAGAGCAAAAACATTTCCAGACCGGAAACTGTTAAATAACGTGTTGAGTGGATTTGGAGGGAAGGCCCCACATTTGGGGCGGGTGCTTGTGCATCAAGATTTCTTTCACCTGCTCGCGAGAGTTTCCGGTCTGGAAGTGCCTCTGTTCTTCAACTTCCGTTTTCAAATCTCGTTAGAAACCTCTAGTTATAACTAACTGCCAATCAGACCTGAAAACGGTAGGTCATAAAAATGAACACTTGTGCCGGCCGGAAACTCGAGAACAGGAACAAGAAACTGGAGTGGCATTTATGTTGAATTTGTAGATCAAGTCCAACATTTGGGGTGGCGCTTGAGCACCAAGATTGCTCATGCCCGCTGTTGACGATTTCTGGTCTCCAAGTGCTTTTGTGCTTCCGCTTTGTGCCTCCGCTTCGGAGCCTCGTTGAAAACCTCTATGTGATACACATAACAGTTCGAATGATAGTTCTCTGGGCTAGCAGGGGACCGGAATAAAGGTGTATCTTCTTTCCGCAGATGCAAGCATCTGGCATCACAAACACTCAAACAAAACAAACCCAATATGACCTACAATTTACATACCCCCATCCGTATTGGGAATGAAGGTGTCACTCCTGGCGGGCCGGCAACCCACAGAAAGGGACTCGAAACCCAAACAGGCCATTTAACCTCCCCCAAATTATGGGGGCCACGGCCAGCGGTGCTTTTAATTATCAGTTTGGCGGCCGCGTGGGTCCCCCCCGGAAAGGAAGCGGCGAGTCCATCCAAAACCACCACCGCCACAACACCGCCGCAGCGCCCAGCCCGCAATGCACTGTCCAGGATTATTTGTAGCCACCTTCACAGTGGCTGCTGGACGCGGGGCGGAGGCCGGCCTGGCTTCCCCCCTCCCCTCCGGCCCCTCCGCCGCTGGGGTGCGCTGCGCATTGTCATCCCCCTATGATGACCTCCCAACCCCCGAACAGTTTGTGCGGATGTTGTTGCATTGTTGTTATTGTTGGTGTTCCTTCATCGCGCGCGAAGGCCGTCTGAAAGCGCGCGTCCGCGAAAACTGGAGCCCTAGTGCCGCTTATCGGCGTGACCACGCGTTCAACTCACTCGCTGTTCAAGTGCGAATGCTCCGGCATCAAAACGGCATTCACTCTTCTGGGCGCGAGGCGCCGCGGTGGTGGCGACACCCGGAAGACGCGATTAAACCCCTCTCACCCCGCGCGGAGGGAAAAACAGCAGACGCCCCAATACCGCGCGGCGCACATCTCTAATGACTGGAATACATTGTACCGACGTCGAACCCTCGACCCTCACTTCCTCCCTGGGAGTGTGAAAACGCAGTAAGGAGTGGCGGTGGGTGAGGGCGCGGGGAGGACCGGCCCGGCGCCTCCGCGGAGGCCGAGGGGGCGGCCGGGGGCGGCGGGGGCGGCGGCCGGGCAAGTTATAATAATGGCGACGGTGCTGCGCGATGGCAGTAATTCACGCGCCGTGCTGCGTGTTGTCGCGTTCGGCTCGAGATCAAATTAAAACACGCCGGTTATGATGCGCGTGGCCGAGCAGCGCAGCCAGCGGACGGGAGGCTCTCCTGGGGGGCCGTGCACAAACTGCGTTGGCGCCCTCATCAGGCAACACCCACCGCGGTCGTGTGACAAGGTCAAAAGGAAGCGTCCCGGCCCGCTGGCGATTGAGCGCGGGGCACTTCCCGTACAGCCACCAAGACTACGTGATTTGTGGACGACCCCTTGTGTCCCCGCTGGTCCCCGCCGTGTCAGTAATGTAATGACATCTCCCGAGGAGGGGTGGACGGATGCAAAAGGACGGAAAATTGCTGATTTCGTGGCCAGATAATCTGCAGACCTGAGTTTTCCCGCGGCTCAGTATTATGCGGACGACAAGATTACCAAGGTGCAAGATAAAGAAACTTGGTATCCTGCGCTGTCAAACTTTCCGCCGTCCTCAACGTTACACCCCGACGCGTTCTACAATAGAGATTTCTAATGCCACTTGAAAACGGAGGTTGAAGAACAAAGCAAAAAAAAAATGGCATTCTTAGTGGGTTTGCTGGGCATCAAAATTTTTCATACCTGCTCTCAAAAATTCTTGACTTGGACGAGGGTTGTTCTTCAGCTTCCGTTTGAGAGCCTCGTTGGAAACCTGTATTTGACGAATACCATTTTTTCAGGTTCCTGATGCAGATCTTCGAGGCTCTGCCTCTCCTTACAAACGGTGAAGAGCCACTCCATAAACTCCGCACTGGCGTCGCTGCCTGAGGATGACAGGGGACTTAAAGAGTTAAACGATACGCTCCCGTACCGCAAAACTTTTGGCCAATCAGCATTATTATACGAGGAGGCTCGGCGTCAGCGCACCCCACCCCACGCCTCGCCACGCCACGCCACGCCACGCCACGCCACGCCACGCATGCCCGACGACAAACTGTAAAGTCGCGGAAGTTACAGCGCCGCCAGGCCCCGCGCTCCGAGATGGCCGCCCCGGTCCTCCCCGGCCCGCCGCCCCCTCGACAGAAGTAGCTGTTGTTCTCCCTCGGCGCGCGCCCGTCTCACTCTAGCGCAGGTGGGGAGGCCCTGGGGGTGCAAGAGAGACGGCGGCGCGCAGCCCTCACCGCGGCTGCCGGCCGCCGCTGCCGCCGGCCCACCGAGAGCGTCTCCGGACACATCGGCAGGCTCCCGCCGGCTCCCGCCGGCTCCCGGAAGTACACTCCACTTGCCAGCAGGCCTCGGGTAATAAGGGGGTGGAGGAGGAGGCCAAGAATTTGGCGGGCCTCTGAGGGGGGGGGGGGGGATGGGGGAGTGGTGGTGGTGGTGGTGTATTAGCAATTGGGGGTGGGGGTGGAAGCGGCCGTGGCTTGTTCGTATCGGGGCGCCAAGGCGAGAGATGAGATTATCAGAGAGATGCTGCGAGCGCCGCAAACCATCATCTCGCGCTTGGGTGCGGACCAAACGGGACCAACATTTGTACGCATCACCACTCGCACTCGGTCTCAGTCCCTCACAGGTGACTCTAGTTCCCAAGCTGACCCACATCTCTACATATTCGCCACTTAATTTACATCAGCGCCCTTAGCTGTTTTTAGAGCTTCCGTGTGACAGTTTTATTTCGCACAGCGGCCTGAGTAGGGTGCGCCAAACTCTAGAGCGTTGATGCCCTTCGTTTTCTCGACAATTTCGCTCAGCAAATAATGCTGTCTGCTATGTGAGCGACACAGCTGAGCGGAGTCCCCAGGGAGCCGGCCCCGAAGTGGTGCTCGGGACGCGTGTGGTGCGTCAGAGGTGGCTGCGGTGGTGTCATGAGGGTAAACGTGTGTGTGTGTGTGTGTGTGTGTGTGTGCGTGTGCGTGTGTGTGTATGTGTGTATGTATGTGTGTGTGTGTGTGTGTGTGTGTGTGTGTGTGTGTGTGTGTGGTAAAGGCAGCACGATTGTGAAGCCAGACCTCAACTCGCAGCTAAGGATATCATTTTCCAATAGTTGATTTCAGATGCCGCGCCTAGACCACACGTCGACGCGTCAACCACAACATCAACAAGCGCCACAGGAACAACAATTATCGCCATGGATGTGCTTCCACCCGCGACGAAGCCACACAACAACAACAACTCTGAGTGCGGATGTGGCCTTTCCCTTCCCTTTGGTGTGACACGTCATGCGAGTGCGCTCCATTTCGCCCAACCCTCCTTGGGCGTCCTTTCCCCTCCCTCCCCCTCCTTAAGCCCCTCGCCCGGCGCGGTGTGTCTCCCTAGACAGACAAGGGGTGTGCCAATTCCGGGTTATGCTTTACATATACATACACAAATTCGCCAGACAGCCATCAGAGGAGTTCATTTCGCCATCCAGCTTGACTCACGTCGAATCATGTGTGTTGGCGGCGTCGAAAATAATGCAGGCAAGAGAACCACACCCTCTAGAACCCAATGCTCCAAGTGGATATAGCTCGGTGGGTTCCAATACCGAGTGGAGGGGTGTGTGATTATTACCCGCATCATTTTGTTCACGAAAACTTACTCTACAAAGGAATACTTTGGAGACACAATTCAGACGCCTCTCTTTTTGTAAGGCAGCGTGTTAATGCACCTTCCAACTGGTATTTGTTAGTTGTTTTAGTCTGTTTCCCCTCTCTGTAACACGACAGTAATTTAATTCTACTTCCCGCGCTGGCCGCTGCTCATCTCCAGCCTACTGGGAAGCACCTCGCCGCGCGGTGGGCCAGCGGCGGCCAGCGGCGGCCAGCGGAGGCCAGTGACCACCCCCGCTGTGTGGGAAACACTGGGCACTTCAGTCTGCCGCCGCCCTCCCCGCCCAGCCCAGCGGAGCCCAGCGCAGCCTCACGCCGAACAGCATGGGACCATGTGAACACGGCCTAATCGCCGGTGACGCCTGATTGGCCACATAAAGTGCAATCAGCTTGGGAAACATGACGGAAAGCCTCAAGGGCACACCCAGGAAAAAAAGACATGTGACACAAGCGATGATTTAGTTGATTCAATTCCAATTTGGGCTGCTTGGCTCGTGTTTATCGCTTTAAATCAAGTCAAATTTGACTTTCGTTAGTTGTGTGAGTTGAGCCTCATTATCGATAGTACAATTCTCGGATAACACTTGAAAAGTTTTGCTAAACGTAGACTTTGAGCGACGATTTTAGACCGGCGTCAAATCTCATCCGACCTTCACTAAGGCGAAAAGTGGACTTGATCCAGCCAATAGTTCGTTTTTCTGGATGCAAGACCTCGAACAGAGGCCCACTGGGAAACGTCCGTAAGTCTACGGAAACAAAGAAAGGAGCCATTCTTGCACCCAAGTCAGGAGATACTTCAAGCGCAGATCGAACGACTTCGCAAACGACAGGAAAAACATCCTGCGTCTCCTCGCCGTGGGCTCGCGCAGCCCGGCCAGCCCCGCCCCGCACGGCAGGCTGGGGATGGGGGTAGGAAGCAGGCACCCTGAATGCCCCGCGTAGGTTCCATGGGTTCCATTCATACGAGCGAACATGCATGGAGCGGACGCCAAAGTGCCGGAGGCGAAAGAAGGAGCCCCCGGGGCAGGCGAGGGCCGCCAGGGGCCGCCAGGGGCCGCCTGCTTGTATGGAAATGAAACGCAGAGGGAATAATCGTATCCATATAAGGAACGGGACCAACTTGTCGCGGATGAGTGCACATTGTACGAGGATGCGCGGGCCGTAATGGTTCACGCGCTCTACAAGCCACAACGGGGGCAATCGGCAAAAAAAGAGGGCTGGCCTCGTAATATGTACGCTTATGCAATCAGATCGTACATTTAGTTTCTAACACCAAGAATGTACGTGGGAAGCAGCCGGCAGCCCGTGATCAGAAAAGTTCTGTGATTCTATCATTTGGCTTGCACACCTGAATTTCTATCTGACTCTCCTACATACGAAAACAGATATTACCAATACGAGTGACTGTCCCAGCCAAACATTTTATTCCCAGTGTAAAGCCGTTGTGGTGAAAGTGTGCCTCTTAGCAGGCGGTAGGATTAGCCCCTTGCAGCCGCGCACCGCACGAGGCGCGATTTAAGGGTTGTTCGTCCCGGTGGGGCGCCTGACCCGAAAAGGCCAGACGGTGACATCCGCTCGCGTGCCGACGACAGCGGCCGTCTTTTGTCTCTGCCCATCCTCGTTCCTGCTTCCCTCTCTGCTCGCAGCGGAGCGACAGAGACGGCACATGCATCCAGGTACGGGCTGCTTGCGCTGGCTGGACCAAAACAAAGTGGTCGAGAGTGCGCTCAGCCGTCGATGCTGCGGTCGGAGCAGATTTGAAGATTAGGCACACCTCAGAGAAGCATTACTCGCTGTTCATTTGGCGCTTGCTTTCTCTCTCTCCCTCTCTCTCTCTCTCTCTCTCTCTCTCTCTCTCTCTCTCACACACACACACACACACACACACACACACACACACACACACAGTTCACACCGGGCTCATAATCCTTCTCCTCCCTGCCCGCTCCAGCCATTTGGGCTACGCGAAGAAAAAGTGAGTGAAGAGGTAATTCCCTCCGACAGAGCAGCTCCGTGCAGGAAAGGCCAGCAGCACTTTGGCCACCTGAAATATTCAAAAGAGTCGACGGTGCAGGAGAAAGGCGAGGGCTGTAGCCGGGCCGCACCGGACGGGCCACAGGCTTGCTGCCTCAGGTTTTCGTATTCTTTCAAAAGCTCGCGCGTTTCGGCTGCTGTGTATGTGCTACAATATATGCGCTGTATTAAAATTAAACAGCTAATACATTTTTCACATCTAATTTTTCGGTGTGCTCATTCCAAACTTTTCTAGAGAGCGTAGTTTTATTTTATTTTGTACTCGGGGTGGACCAATCAGCCGCGCAGCTTGGGCTGACGACGGCGCGCCGCCGCGCGCGAAAACTCCTTGAGAACGCGGCGAAGCGCGTCGCCGTGGAGGTTCCGCATACGCTCCGCGCGGACGCACGCGTGCGTGCGCGTGCGTGTGCGGGCGTGCCACGTGCATACATGGCGAGGAAATTAGCAGCACTTTAAGACGCGCGAGGTTTAGACGGCATAACTCATGTGGGGCAACAAAAGGGCGCCGTCGGAGTGTCGAAGCGGGAGGGGAGCCCCGCGCTGATATGGGGGCGGCCGGGGGCGGCCGGGGGCGGCCGGGGACGGCGCAGGGGAGCACATTACACTGTGTTTGGAATGATATCATTGCGATATTCTGCAATAACGTGTCATCACAAAATTTGATCATCGCATTGATTATTTCAAATTTCTGGAATGCGGATTGCAAGTTTGCAATATCATACTCAGTGATCTGCAAAGATGTTTTCGTCATGATTGCAAATGCAATTACGTTCAGCTGAGGGATGGGAGGTTGGGAGGTGTCCTAGAAGTAGACAGTGTGCGTTCTGATCGCCTTGCATAGCCCCACCCAATCTAACATCTTACCTCACATGACGTATTCTTCTCTCCCATCCTAACCTAAAATGAACCATCACCTCTGTGCGGTTGCCTCTGTGCACACCGTGTCCCCCGGGGCCGCCCCCGCGTCGGCGTCCGGAGGGCGAAGCGGCGAAGCGCCTTCTGTTATTTTATTTCCCCTCAGAAATAACAAGGGAAGCATTTTAATGCGCATTCCTGTCGTGTGCCCCGGCCGCCATGCGACCGCCGCCGCCGCCTCGTACATCACGCCGCCGTGACTGAATACGCGATGCGTGGCGAGTTATGGCCTCCAGAAGGGGTTGCTGGCTGGTTGTCTCCACCTACTTTGGCGCCGTTTTAGCGGTGCATGTTTTCTCTATCCTTATTGCCGCTGTGGCGCACAATGCTATAGACATTCGTTATGCTACACTATAAGCGCGCAATCACATCGTAAAAAAAAGAGAGAGAACTGCGGGCAGAAATAACTGTTGGCCAGATTTGCTTTTTGGGGGTTGGTGTACTGCTGCCCGCGAAAACCACACGTCTCGGACGTCTCGGGGACTTCGCAAGTGCCACGTTTTTAAATCATTTCGGCGGCTCCCGCTGCTGCTGCTGCTGCTGCTGCTGCTGCTGCTGCTGCTGCTGCTGCTGCTGCTGCTGCTGCTGCTGCTGTGCGAGTGGGTGACCACGACTCCACCGCCTTATCGGCAGATCGGTCTCGCGCGTCCGAAGAGCCCCCATCCGGAGGGACGCCGTGGGGGGCACTATCGCCCGCCCTCTCTCTCCCTCTCTGTATGTCTCTCTCCCTCCGATGGCCGTCCGTCAGTGATTGGGCCGATTGTGCGCGGCAGGACGCGGTCAGTGAAGGGCCGGGCGGGGAGGGCCGCTGGGCCGCTGGGCCGCTGGGCACTTGACAAGTTCCTCAGCTGGCAGTGCCCCGCACAGACCGCCGCATCTGTCCCGGCAGCGGCCTCAGATGCCCGGGGCTGCCGGGCCCCGCCGCCATCAGCCAGCCATCACGTGATCGCGTCAGCGCGGCCGGCCCTCTGGACGGGGTGGGGCCCCGCCTGCCCCGCCTGCCCCGCCTGCCCCGCCTGCCCCGCCTGCCCCGCCTGCCCCGCCTGCCCCGCCTGTGGCTGTCCAGGATGCATAAAGTTTTATGCGGGACCGGGCGGGACGGGAGGACCGCGGGGCATATGGACGGAGATATCGGGGCACGCGACACGCAGAGGACGCGCAATTATGGTGCTTCTGCAGTGTGCGCCGCAGTCTGTCACGAAGGGGAAAAAAATGATTCGCAGGCGAAACAAAATCTTTTAGTTGATGTCGTGGCTAGCTAGCAATGTGCAATACATTTCTTCCTAAGAACTAAAATTTAAATAGGTGAACTAATGTGTTAGTTGATCCAGCAAAAATTTTGCTGGAGCAAGGCGACCTCGTGGTACCCCGTACGGCGTGGTCACGCGCCAGGCGTGCGTGCCGTGCCGCCGCGCCGCGCACAACCCGCTGGCCGGACGACGCTCGCCCCGCCCCGCCCCGCCCCGCCCCGCCCCGCCCCGCCCGGCCCCGCCCCGCTCCGCCCCGCGCGGGTCCGCCGCGTGACAGCGGAAAGATTTGGGGCTGGTGGTGAGCGAATAAAGTTGCATTCCCTTCGGTCACATTGAGGCACTGCGGAAATATTGAGAGCGCCTCATACCTTGATTGCACGTCTTTGCCCAATTCGCCTTCGCTACCACACACACACACACACACACACACACACACACACACACACACACACACACACACACACACGTGTTGCCCCCCGCTCCACCCCCTCGAAAAGCTTTCCAGAAAATCGTGAATACATAAGACGAGCTGGTCCCTTTTATTGAGCTGTCTGGGGGGATGTGGAGGGCTGCTGCTGTGCCTTTTCAATTGTTGCGCGCATTTTGACTCTTGGCGGCGGCCTCCGAGATGTGGTGTCCGTCGGGGGGGAGGCGCCTCTTGAGGGTGAAGTAGGGGGAGAGATGGGCTCTCTGCTTGCGGCTCCCCCGTCCGCAATCACTCTCTGAGGAGGCCGCACGCGATGCTGATCATGCCATTACCTCTACGGCGTCGTCCTGTGAAAGAAGGTCCGAATATTCTCACTGCGGAAACAGCGAACGGTGCGTCACCGGCGGGCGCCTGCGACTCCCAGAGTAGGCCAGCCCGCACGACACGCGTGCATGTAGGCGTCCGGACTGCCTACCCACCAGGCGCTGTTGTGGGCCCTGAGACTTTACAGATTAGTTTCAAACTTCCGAACATTGTGAACATTATTCAATCACGGAATCTATTTTAAACTTTTATACTCCTGTTTAGTTCTCTGTCGGTCTCACAGCCGAGACACGGAGCATGGATTCAGGCTGTCGCACCGAACACCTCTCTGCACCGTAACAGAGTAACTGAGCGGCCGCAGCAGCGGGCAGCACCCGGGCAACCCCTCTGCGGAGCAGCAGAGCTCCGAGCAGATAGCGGCGGGGTGCAAAGCGGTACACAGCGGTGCACAGCGGTGCACAGCGGTGCACAGCACATGCCTAGCGGTGGCCTCTGGCCGCTGCTGTCGTAAAAAGTGATGACTTGTGAGGGTCCGAGCCGTGCGCTTGCGCTCGCCGCCCGGCAGGCCGCCCGGCTGCGGCATTGCCGTCCCCCCCTCGGTGCCTCCGGTGCCTCCGGTGCCTCCGGTGCCTCCGGTGCCTCCGGTGCCTCCGGTGCCTCCGGTGCCTCCGGTGCCTCCGGTGCCTCCGGTGCCTCCGGTGCCTCCGGTGCCTCCGGTGCCTCCGGTGCCTCCGGTGCCTCCGGTGCCTCCGGTGCCTCCGGTGCCTCCGGTGCCTCCGGTGCCTCCGGTGCCTCCGGTGCCTCCGGTGCCTCCGGTGCCTCCGGTGCCTCCGGTGCCTCCGGTGCCTCCGGTGCCTCCGGTGCCTCCGGTGCTGCATATGCTCACCGCCCAGCCCCGGATGGAGACGTGCTGTACGCTGACCGCACTCGCCCATTGGAGAGGCATGCGGCGATGGATGGACGGATACCATCGGATCCAAGGGACAGGGCTACGGTGCTGCCACCGATCACTCTCGCAGAAGAGTGTTTTTAAAACCGGAACTGGGGTAGTGCGAATAAAACAAACTTCCAAAGTAAAAATAAAATTATTCGTTCACCCAGTTTCGGTCAGCAGCGTCTAAAAAGTCTGAAAATGGCTGGTCGATTTCCCTCCGTGGCATAGTTTTCCTGACGGGGTTGTGGTGGATGCTAGGTGCTGCTGCACCCTCCCTCTGCCCGCGCGCGGTGGCGGCCTCGCCGGCGGCACTCCGAATTGGCATAAAATTCGCGGCGACAACACGGAGCCGCCCCCGTCTTATTCAATTTCCTGCCCTAAGAGGTCCCCGCCGGCCCCCGCCGGCCCCCGCCGCCCCGCCCCGCCCCCCGCCCCGCCCCGCCCTGGCCGCGGCCTTCTCGATTCACTTCATAAAGCTTTATGCATCCGACCGAGGGGCTGCCGCTGACCCGGTGGACCCGGAGGACCCGGAGGACCCGGAGGTGTGGACAGAACCACGCAGAAGGACGTCGGAGAGGCCAGGGCCGGCAAGCTGGACACATCCCGGCGTCGCCCGGGGTCCCTCACATGTGCGTGCGCTGACCAGACGAGAGCTGCCGGCCCGGCCCCCAGCCCAGCCCAGCCCAGCCCCGCGGGGCGCCGTGTCCGCACACGACGCGACGACAATATCGCACGCAGCCCTCGTGTGTGTCGCAGGCGCGTGCGGGCACCCCGAGGACACCACCAGGACACAACTAATATCCGACATGGAATCAGAATATCGGACCACCGAGGTGGACTCCGGGATGAAAAGATGCGCTGCAAGAAGCAAAAGCAATAATCGAAAAAAGGTCTCATGGGAGGTGTGAAAAACAAATTAGTTTCATATTTCCCAACACAAGATTTTTATGACGTCTAAAAAAAAAAAAAGAAAAACCCCTCCCTCGCAATGATATTTGCGATGAACTGGGAGGAATCCCTGGCAGTTACATTTTAATTTCCCCTCCTAGGGAATTTGATGCATCGTAAAAGTCCAAGCACGCTCCCGCGAAGGGCAAAAAAAAAAAAAAATCGACAGTTATGCTACAGCGTCTGGCTGAGACCGAATATGGCGTCACTGTCATCACGGTTCGTTTTAAAACGATAAAAATACGTCGGTGCGCGCGAATCACGCGATACGATTAGGCCCTCTAACTGCATCCGTACTCCATTTGCAATAGTGGTGCCGTCCATAAACACGTCCCACTCCTTTTACGAAGGCAGCATACGTAATTAGATGCCGAATTTTTCGATGTATTAAACACGTCTCGATGCCGATCGATTACTGGTTCAGTTTCGCACATGCAGAGGCTTGGGGGGCTATAAAAGGTCTCGTTTTATGAACACCGTGTTCTCCCAGCTGGTGTCTCCCCCATTCCGGTTTATCGCTACCGCATATGTGCACCTCGACGTCTCTATTATTAAATGGTGACTCCACTGAGAATGAAACAGTCAGGATCGTCCCTCAAATTTGAGCAATGAGGGACTTGAAGAGGCTGTTTTGAAAATGAGGCCTTTTATTCAAGCTTTGAGACCTCAGTACGATTCAGCTGCTTGGCGCCAGGACTCCAAAACTGGAATCCCATGACGTTTTCTGATACAAAATGCGTAGTATATGTGAGAAGGAGTGACACCACGATGAGGCCTGCCACTTCACTTCCTCGTCACTTTCATCCACTGTTTAAATGGCGACCAAGCACCACGACGCACGGGAACTGAGCTCATATATGTGGTTCCATATATCTCAGCCCGGCCCGAAATCAAAACACACAGCGGAGCAGACGATAACGGCTGGCTTATGAGTCCCCTGCACACCTGTCACGCACGGTACGACACGCCTCCGAACAGCCCAGACCGAGCGGCCGAACGGGGTCTGATCCGTCTGAGAAGGAAGTGACTCCTTGTCCCCTCCGGCCTCCGGTCCCTCCGGTCCCCTGCGTACACGCCTCGTACACGCACGGCACCTGTCAGGTCAGGCCTTCGCCACCACAAAAGGCTTTCTGGAGAGTCGTTTTCCCGCGTCGATCACCCGCCCGATAAAGTACTGGCCGATATGGTAATGTGGGCATGAGGAGTTCGGAGTGTCGAGAGAGACACATTGCAGCACAGATCCTTTCTGTATTGTGTCTCACAGGGCCTCATATTCACTGTTCGGTAGGTGTGCATCGATGAGGGCATTTCATGACACGTACGTCTTAACCTACTGTACATCCGAGTAGGTGAGATTTTTCGACTTGGCTTGGTTGCGTATGAGTATGAACCAAACTGCTCTGAGGAACGTTTTTTTGTTGTTGTTTTTTCCCCGCCAGCCTCACCTACCCATCCCCACACATGCAGACAGCTGCTCGTCACGGTTCGGCCGCGCTGACACATGAAAATCATGGCGAAAACGTCTGTTTCACCCCCAGAAGAACACGGCGCTCCCCTTCCTACATATTGCACGGCGCGCGCGCGTGGGGGGGGGGGGGGGGGATTCGCGGCGGACAGAGGAGGGGCGTTGCCGTCGTAAACCCGGCCGCCTTTTCAAGGCGCGTTAGCTACCCTTCATTGGGTCAATATTTGGTTTTGCTTCGGGATCGCACCTCATCATCAGCATGACGCTTGCATATCTAATTCCAGACAGCTCCACGAGCTGGCGTGGCTCCTACGTCTGATATTTCGTGGCTCAACTGCACAAGTTGTTGTAGCTGAGCCAACTCGATCGTAAAAGGGTTTCCTGAAACTGAATTCACAATAAGGAAACCGGTAGCTTCACATTCTAGTTTCCCAATATTTTCAAGATGAAATTTGTGCGTCGGTGAATAAGTTTTTTCTTTCTGCTGATAAAAGATGCGTAGAGAAGTTTCGCTGTTGGTAAATTCATTTTGTCCATTGTGTGGTCAACATACCGGAGAGAGGCTAGTTCCCCTCGGGGCGGACACTCGTCCCCTCACTGCAAGTGATGGCCATTTCATATCACACTCGGCTGCGGCCTCTCCACGCCCGACGAGGATGCGGCTTGCCAAAATACAAAAAAAAAAAAAAAAAAAAAAGAGAAGAGAGGAGGTGGGGCAAAAAATCTGACAGGTTGAAGTGCACTATTTGCATCGAGTCGGTGGTGACGGCTGCATCGGGCTTCTGTTGAGCTGAGCGATCGACGAAAGGTGATATCGTATTTTGCGGGTCAGCCCCGCTGCAGTGGGGGACCGCCCGTCTGGCTGCGTGCGCGTGTGCTTATGGAGCAGAGTTTTTTCCCCTCTCCCTGCCATCGCGGTTTGCACGCTGTGTCCGAACCGCTCAACTATTTGTCACTCACTCTGAATGGGGCTAAAGGACATCATAAGGACTCTCTGAGGTTCGCGGGAAAAAAATATAATAATATGGAAATATCAACGCGAGTCACTCTCCAAGAGCACGCATCATACATACTACTGCGCGCGCGGCCTGGCCTTATGGCCTGTCCTTATGGCCTGGCCCGGTGGTGGCTCACAACACAATTTGTTATATCGGACGAACCTATGCAAAGCGTGCGGTCTGTAAACCGCTGACGATACTATAAAAACACTGGGACAAATTGAGACACTGCATTTTTTTTAATACATATCTTTTTTTCTTGTATGCTCGATAAGATCTACCGTTTTGCTACTCACGCTCATCCGCACCCGATAAGCAAATATGACAAAAAAGTGTCTCTCTGGGTCGACATACTCTCCGTCTGGCGCAGTCACGTGCGCGCGGCGTGACACTGTGTGACACCTGCTCGTAAGCACTTAGTCTAGACAAGGAGACGGGCTTCCGAAAAAATAAAAATGTCGAATACTAATTATGCTGCGCCGGTCTGGGGCGCTGCTGCCGCTGCTGCCGCTGCTGCTGCTGCTAATAACGGAGCAGCATAATTATGCTGCGCTGGTGCTGGGCTGCTGCTGCTGCTGCTGCTGCTGCCGCTGCTGCCGCTGCTGCCGCTGATGCTGATGCTGCTGCCGCTGCTGCTGCTGCAGCTGCTGCTGCTGCTGCTGCTGCTGCTGCTGCCGCTGCTGCTGCTGCCGCTGCTGCCGCTGCTGCTGCTGCTGCTGCTGCTGCTGCCGCTGCTGCTGCTGCCGCTGCTGCTGCTGCCGCTGCTGCTGCTGCCGCTGCTGCTGCTGCCGCTGCTGCTGCTGCCGCTGCTGCTGCTGCCGCCACGAGCGTCTCTGCAAGCGCATCATTGTGTCATCACCGTTTACCGGACGGTACGGCCTTTTAATGCTTTTGCAATAAAAACCTAAATACCGGCGCGCATTAAAAGTGGGAGTGGCTGCTGCCGTGGTGGCCCGGTGCGTTCTCTGCCCCCCTCCCCCCCCCCCTTCAAGTCTCCAGTCAGAGATAGAGAGAGGGGAGGGGGAGAGCAGCGTACGCACCACAATAGCCACGTAACTCGCGTCGATGGATGTGGGCGGTGGCTGACAGCTTTTGCCGTCGTGGACAGAGAGAAAGAGAGAGAGAGACATCATCATACAACGCAGCTCTGACTCTTCCACCCCTGAAATTGCAGGCGTAAACGATTCTTCGGGTTCGGAAGGTGAGAGGTGGTGGCACACGTCACACACACACACACACACACACACACACACACACGTCACACACGCATACACACACACACCCACACACAAGGGAATAAAATGGCATGGAGGAGCAGTAAAATGTCGTACACGTACATAGGGAGCAAACGGCGCGTATTCTCGCTTATTTTGCTTTTTGGCACCGAAAGCAGCCCATTCCTTCCTAATATTGCGGTAGCCCGGGATGATACAATTAACAGCACACAGTTTGTGGTCGACTTATTCACCCCTGCGAGAGAAAGAGAGAGAGAGAGAAAGAGCCTCAGGCCGAGAATTGACTTCCTCCCAATGAAGGAATCCCGGGCCAGCACCCTCCTGAGACAGCAGGGCAGAGTTATTGCTCCCATTTGGCACTCGGGCCGCCTCTGTTTTCATTTCATTATTCTGCAATTAATTGAGTTCCATAGCGCTGCGTGGATGCAGCGCCCTTCATCGCATGTCGTCGTGGGTTAATGTGCACACCCACGAATGCAACGCGCCATGCGTCGTTAACCGGAGTACTTCAAGAGGTTTGACTGATAACAATGTTTAAAATTAGGCCTAAAATAGAGGTGGGCTACCTGGAGAAGAGTGCTCGGCTCATACCGCCCCCGCACTCGGCGTCACGACCCCCGCTTCAGCCCACTTCCCCGCCGCCTCTATTTCGGGTCACATTCTTCACACGTCACACCGGAGACGTCGCGCTGTTCGCTTGACAGGTCCCTCAGCGTTTTCCTGCTCCTTATTCTTTCCCCCACTTTAGTCCCCAAGAACACACCACCTTTCGGATGCGACTACGCAGTGCGCGTTTTTCGGATGCCGCCGTAACGTTTACACGGAAGAACATGAGGGGGTGCTTGAGCGCGGGGTATCTTCCGGAGTGCTTATGCGGAATGCGTCTCGGCCACGGAGGCCGTGTTACACGACCTATCGACGTCCCTGAAGAGTAATGCAGTTTCGTCCCCGGGGAAAAGAATATCCAAGACGGGGATGATGTTTTCCGACGTCAACAATTTGACTTGGTATCCTTGGGTGCACTGCGTACGCTCACACACATGCAGTCTCGCGAAAGGGTTATGAAATGTCAGGCCTAATTATTACAGCGCGGGTCGCTCTATGGGAAATTGCAAAGTGCACCGTGCCGCACGGCAAACACACGGGCGGGCTTGTATTATCTTACGCGCGAATTCAATACGCCTGTACGTATGCGTGTGTGTGTGAGGGGGGGGGGGGGGCGATATCAGTGTCTGTCTCTTAACCCTTCGCCCCTGCATGCGTGACTGTGAAGACGCAGGAGGGGTGGCGGCGCAGGAGGGCTCCATAGGTCGTCTCAATCGTCTATTATTATCTCCGTCGCCTCCGGAGCCGAACTGTATCGCGAAATCAAAATATACTCGGCAACGGGATCATATGCATACACGCTGTCTGCACGTATCTGGCTCTGGTATCAAATTTTAGCACTGCACATCCTGCGAGTGGGGCAGCAGAGAAGCGGCGCACACAAACAGAGGCCGCTCGCATATATGCGCTTTTACAAAACATTTGGCGTAGGGTCCAGCCCGGTATCCGGTCGCGAATAATTAATCGAAGCTGACAGCGGCGCGCCGCTCGTCTCTCTCTCTCTCTCTCTCTCTCTCTCTCTCTCTCTCTGGCACACGCGCGTGCGCGTTCGCAATTTGCAAATACACTCTATGCGGCCGTCCTCTCGCGATTAGCGCAGCGTTTCCGTGTGCAGCGGCCACGTGTCTTGTTTCGCACGCTTCACACCGAGTGTGTGTGTGTGTGTGTGTGTGTGTGTGTGTGTGTGTGTGTGTGTGTGTGTGTGTGTGCGTGTGTGTGTACACAGCGCGTGTCAATACGCTTGACCGCCGGTCAGTCGGACGCCATGCCACGCCGGACAACGCATCCTCAGGATTAGCCCTTCCGCAAACTACGCCGGTACCGAACCACCAGCAGCAGCAAAGGCCAGAGCCGGCAGAGCAGCGGTGACCAGCGGTGACCAGCGGTGACCAGCGGGCCGGCCGCTGCTGTTGAAGCAGTGCAGCGATGGGGAAGGCGATGCGGCCCGGGCCCACCGCACCTCTGTGAGCGCACGGCACGGGGACACAGGGCTCAGCACGGGGGAAAACCGTCCACCCGTGTTTGGACTGAGAACCGTCCAAATATCTAGAAATGTGATGGGTGGACTATTTCCACGTGGAAGATTTCTGCTCATACTGACCCTACTTGAAAAATAGACTGTCGCAATGCAGAGCTCAGGCTTTGTACAAGGATGACCGCAACTGCAAAATATCGACTGCTTCGATCCCAAACGATCGAGGTGAGTCTCAAACGCCGAAAGAAATCTCAAAATCTCAATTGAGTCAAAGTTTTGCAGTGGCCGTACAGAGTGCGACCCATTACAGAGCCTCTTCGACCTCTCTTGAGATCCGTCAGCGAGTCTAGTTTTAAGTTAGGTCAATCGACACTCTAGTGGACGAAACTTAGACTCCAGACCACACATTTCTGAGCATGATTTATTCGTGTACACTTTTATAATGTTGCACACTCTGGTGCAGATCCGGCAGCAGCAGCAGCAGCAGCAGCAGCAGCAGCAGCAGCAGCAGCAGCAGCAGCTTATATGCCAGCGGGCCTCTTTCTTTCCCCTCCATTGCGAGAGGGGCCTATATCGAGTGTGCGGGTGGAGGGGGAGTGGGGAAGGGGGTGGAGGGGAGGGGGGCACGCTTCATTTCCGCGGCCATAGAGAGACTTGCATTAGCAGCAAGACGCGAGAGGTGGCGTGGCGTGGCGCCACTGCCGCCGCTGTGAGCTGGAGGTGAGCAGTTGGATGTATTCACCATTAAGTCCAGAGAGTGTCAAGAACCTCTCCAGCTAATTGGAGTCGGAATGTCGTCACCCCAGCGACATGTGTGTGCGTGTGTGCGCGTGTGTGTGTGAAAGAGACAGGGACGGGCCGGGCGTGTGAGAGAGCGAGGGATAGCATGTTTGTGATTGGCATGGCTAGGTGGCCCTAATGAAGTAGTGTGCGTGTGCCCCCCGCTCCATGTGCGAGCGTGCGAGCGTGTGTGTGTGTGTGCGTGTGTGTGTGTGTGTGTGTGCGCGCGTCTGTGTTGACACCCAGCCAAGTGGGGCTGACAGGGGCACACTGCTAAATGGGGGCGATGCGGTCGCATTTCGGTTGCTGCTGGGGCCAATGTGGCTCCTGCGGCAGCCAGCCGCCCGCTGTCAGTCAAACTGCAGCCAGGACACCGAAGGGGGCCGAGCCGTGCAGAGCCGTGCAGAGCTGTGGAGTGGCTCACAAATTACGTCTCACCCAATGCATCAGACAACTAGCCCCGTGGTTTTCCTACTAGGTCAAAAGCGGTCCGGGCTCGATACACTGCCCTCGACTGCTCCCCGCCTTCGGGGTATCTCCGGGGATCTCTCCCGGAATTCTGTTGCTGACTTCTGAGTCACGCGTATGTTGTTACGTAGTTCATGGACGTTCCCTACCCTGCTGCCAGACCAAACAGCACGAAGAAAATCGAACCCTAAGCCCTTCTGCTTCGCTCTCCCGCGGCAGGCTCGGCTCCCTGGCGGTATACAGTTCCTTTCCACACGATAGCCGCCGAATACTCCAACAACAGTTCTGCGCTCCCAGCACCAGGCAGGGGACCTGCGGGGACCTGCGGGGACCTGCGGCCCGGGCCGACTTCGCCAATTTCGTGCAGGATCGAATTACTTTCACTTTCGCCCGCTGGTGGTAATGAGAGAGGCGGGGAGCGGAGGGGACTGCCGAGTGGCATGGGGCATGGAGCGGTACCACATCGAACGGGCCGGGCCGGGCCGGGCTGCATTGAAGAGGCCGTGATGTGCAGACTGCTGGGCGGGCAGCCACGGGCAGCCACGGGCAGCCACGGGCAGCCACGGGCAGCCACGGGCAGCCACGGGCAGCCACGGACAGCCACGGGCAGCCACGGGCAGCCACGGGCAGCCAGCTCCGAGCACTGCTCTCCGAGCGCTGCCTGCTCCTCGCTGCTCCTCACCGGGGGGAACTGGGCCGTTCACAAACACACCCAGCGAAAGCAAAGCTTTCTTGGTTCGGGTCTGGTAATGGTCTTGACCTTCTGGAGGTTTGAAGCAAGGAAAATAATTACTATTAATCTGGCTGAGCACGAATGGCGCCTGCAGGGTAGGCTGGTGTCGTGCGGGCTAGTCTACCCCTGCAGTCGCAGGCGCCCGACCTCACCGTTCGTGGTGATTGTATACAGGTAAGGAGGGGAAATGGGACGCACTAATTTAATGGACGCCGCCATATTGCATCGATGCCTCTTTGTTCCGCAATGTGGAAAACAAAAGATGAAAGATTGTTCGGTACGTTTGAGCCGGCCTTAATCCCGGCTCGATGTGCGCATCATACGCGTGCATGACCGTGTACACGGCGGCGGCAGCGGCAGCAGCAGCCCCGCGCGCCCTAACAACCTTTTGTCCCTAAAGTGCGGCCACAACCCCCCTTCTGGGTTAATCCCTTACTGTTTCAAACCGTAGATTATTCATTGAGGGAAATAAGAAGGCGCCGCGAGGCTGCCGCACCCTTTTCCTCAACCTGCGCGACGACGCCGCTGCTCGTCTTGGAGTTAAATTATGATAGGCGCCATGATTGATTACGCTATTCAGTGGTCGCGGCGCGCGTCGCGGCGTCCCAACCCCTCAGCGCCGACCTCAAGTGGAGGTATAATGAAGCGGCCTCTCCTTAGTACACGTCCGAGGCGGAACCCTCCGAAAGGGTGGATGCACGGAGACACGCTGCCGAGCGTCTCGGAAAAAGTGGACCGAAATGGATACGAGTACAAATGGAGGGGTAATTAAAGGGTCCCATTCGAACCTTGCGCGCAGAGTTATGCTCGTGTGCCCTCGGCCTTTCGAGACAATATTTTTAGAGTGCCGTTTGAAGGGATCTTCTTCAGAGACCACAGCTTCAGTAATACAAAATCTAGTAACAAGTTGAGGTCTAGCAGTTGGGTACACCAGGAAAACAATCACGTGTACGTACACCACATCACCATCACACCCTCCTAAAGCGGACATTTCACTCCAAAGCTTGGGAAATTGCACTTCTTCGAGGCTGTTATTCTTTTACCTGTTGTGATTTTTCCTCCATCGTGACTTTTTGATTTTTACTGCACTTCGTTCCAATATTAGTTTCGGCAGGGTAAAGCACCTAAACTACTCTGCATTCGCTGCCAGCATCAGCCACGGTATCTGGCAACTCCAATAACGTCGCCGCCTCGCGTCTTGTTTGGCGCTGTCACGCTGATGGAATACACCGTAACCCTTCCCGGAGACATCACCGCTGGCGGCGGCGCCTTGACGACAGCGCACACGCGTCTCCCCCCCCCCCCCCCATCCCTTTCGGGGCCACCTCAATCGAAGCAATTAAGATGCGGTGGGCTAATTGCCTTGATTTGTTACAGGGCTGCCAAACCTGCGAAGGCGCGGCGCGTAAATGCAAAACCCGCGTATCTGTGTGACGGTAGGTGTATGGAGCAAACTTCAGCCGGGTAAACCTGTCGGCACAAAGGCGTCCCCCCCCCCTCTCTCTCTCTCTCTCTCTCTCTCTCTCTCTCTCTCTCTCTCTCTCTCTCTCTCTCTCTCTCTCTCTCTCTCCTCTCCCCTCTCGCTGCTGTGACGTGTGTTTGGCAACTTTGGTTACAGAGAGCGGCAGCCGATGGCATCCCGTGGCGGACTGCCATTCACTCCTCATGACACCGAGTCACGCATCGAACACGAACCAAGGCCGAGGAGGCCTGGGCCCGTGTGTGAGTGGGGAAGACTTGTGCTGCTGTACCGTCTACACGCCTTCAGAGACGTTCCAACGCACGGATAGCAGAGGGCACATTCACTGATGACAAATTGGTGGCACTGGCAGAAAGTTTTTTTGGAAATGTCAGACAAAAGTCAGGAAAATGTTACATCACAACTTTTTTTATTCCAAACATGAGTGACCGTAAAATTTGCGTCAAGCGGCACAAAAAATGAGAAGTTGCTTTTTTTCTGACTCGGCGAACTGTTTGCTCACTCAGCGAAAGTTCTTGTTTAAATTAGCAAATAGTACGCAAATTATTTTTTTTTTTGGTATAATTAGAGCCTCTTCACAAAAATTTGCAAATATTTGGGGCGTCACAATTTGTGCGCATATACCGCATTTTTACCCTACAACGCACTGAAACGCCGTGATAGCGCTCCTGCCCCGCCTGCACGTTTATCTCTCCCCGCGGGCCGCTGGGCTGCGCTGGCTGCGCTGGGCTGCTGGCTGCGCTCTGCCCCGCGCTGCTCGGTGACCCTCCGCGCTCCACTCGGACGCCGTTTCCTCGCTGTAATAATCCCTTTCCGCAACATATGTCCCGCCCAACGAGGAAACAATTGAAAAAGCGCGGCGCCCTGCGCGCGTTTGCACTTTATAGCAACAGGGAAGGCGTGGGCGGGTGCGGGGCGGGGCGGCACCGCGGTGGCAGACGAGGACCAGAGCCTCACCAGGACCTCGCCAGGGCAATCCCAGGGAAGGCGCAAAGACGTCCATAAAAAGGCGGCCAAGCATCGCGCCCTGGAACGGAGCCATGCGACGACGACCACCGCAGCGCTAGCTCTGCAGCTCTGCACGCCTCACGGCCAGGCAGCCGAGCGCGGCGAGCCCTCTCCTCGAGAATGATACGGCCCCCGCACGGCCGCACGGCTCATGCAGCAGACAAGAACGCCCTTTGTCGAGCGAAATGAGCGCCGCGGAAATGTGCGCGCTGCTTACCTGAACAGATGTCAGCGACGCGCGGCACACTGCTCTGCTGCGGCTGGATTTTTCATATCGATTGTCTGTTTTTCTCTGTTTTACACGGTGCGCCTCCTTTTGTCATACATGCTGCTGCTACCTTCTGCGCCCCACCCCCTTTCTGCCCTTATGACAGTCGTTGCTGCAATGGATGTACAGCAGACGGGAGCGCCACCAAAAACTTTTCCCGCAAAAAGGCGCTTTCGCTTCCATTCGGGGTTCCCTTGATGGTGCCATTCGGGCCAAAATCACCCTCAGACGGAGGAAGCGCAAACACGCCACTTGATAGGACGTCTTTCTTCTTCCTTATGGAATCTCTCTCTCTCTCTCTCTCTCTCTCTCTCTCTCTCTCTCTCTCTCTCTCTCTCTCTCTCTCTCTCTCTCTCCCTCTCTCTCTCTCTCTCCCCCTCCACCGCCCTCTCCTCTCAAATCATTTGGACGAAGTGTGCGAAAGCCTTGCGAAATAACAATAATCGTCTGGTCCACGCAATTGAATCGGAAGCGCTCCCTTGGCAACGATTGACGTGCAGTTAGCGAATCACGCCGCGGCATTTTCGGCAGCAGATGACGCGCGGCGAGACGCCCCGCGAGATGAACACATCCCGGAACATGGAACCGGTGCACTGATTGGATTGTGTGCGTGAGTTTTGTATTCGGGGAGCTGCGAATTTTGTAGGCACACGCTTATGTCTGATTTGTACTCGAATCTAGTATTCTTGCGCACTGCCAAATCGAAATGAAAAATACTAAGGCTTTTTATTGTTTTGCAAACAATTTCTTCACTACGCTTGCTAACAATTTCTCCGTCAGCGTTTCATCATCTAACCTCCTAAGAAAACGATCATTAGTATCTCATCAGTTCGTAAGGGTTGTACAACATGCGGTGGATGGAATCTGTTTTTCGCAGAGGAAATTGGCGTGCTCCGTGGTGGGCCCTGTGCGGTAATGATGGAAGGGGCTGCGGTCTTGTCTCCGGCTAGACTGTGACCCCGCTGATGAGGGGAGCAGAAACCATACACGCCTCGCGGGGAAGAGTTTCAGCCTTACGACGCGTGCTTACGCACATCTACCGCTTTAGGGAAGAGAGACAAAGGCATCGAAAGAGATAAATAACTTGTATCTGCATTTTAACGCCGTGACTCCGGTCTCCATCTCTGCTGCGTGCCGCACGGGGGGGCGCAGCAGAAGTGAGCCGTTCCCCCGAGGTTTCACTACCCGCCCCCTGTTGTCCTGCCGCGCTGCTTTTGTCCGCGGATTTACAGGGCCCCGCTGAACCAGCGTAAACTTTACAACGGAGCACTTTGCGAAAGGGAACTGTATAGCTCGTTGCTGTAACGAACGCGCCTCCTGGAGTCAAGCGGTACGACCACGGAGGTCCCTTATTGCCGTAAATCCAGTGCAAAAGAGAGAGACGAGAGAGCGAGAGGGTGTATCTATGTGTGAAAGAGAGATGGATGGAGGGAGAGAAGGGTATATCTGAATTCAGTACGGATGAAAGTTTTGGGCGAAAGGCAAAACATTTCGGGCAGGTCATGTGACCCCTGGAATCCTAGCACCAAGCTGAGTTTGACCCGGGCTTCGAAACCTTCATAGTATGGCAATGTTCTAAAACGACGCAGCCTTTGCATGCCCCTAGGCGATGATCACGACTCTTTGATTCTCAGTGGATTTCTTCAATAGTGTGCCGAGACTCGAACGCAGCCACTGGACGAGCGGGTGCCGCTTGGTGCTGCTGCAGCCCACGCAGCGCCTGCCTCACTCTCTCGCGGGCGCTAAGATTCGGGGCCGCGCCGACGCCGCGCGCGACAGTAAAACTGCAGAGCCCCGTAATAACTTTGCACACGCACTTCCCCTCTAAGCCGGCCTAATGTGGCACAGCTGTAAACGCAGAGACGAGCCCCGATGTAAATTTTCGCCGCGGCACGCCGAGGAGCAACAGCATGCCGCCCGGCGCGCTGTAAACAGAAGCCCGAAAACTGTAAAACGGAACCTCTGCGCGGCCTTCTGGAAATGAGCGGCGACACGCCACCGACACAATCCCGTAATCCGACGGGCTGAGGGGCCGTTCACATTAGTACGTAACTCCTGCTGAAGATTGGGGCAGAGGAAACCCTCCGCCGTCTTCCGACGGTTCAGATCGTGTTACGTAATTTACGAACGGGCCTTAACACCCCCGGCAGTTTGGCGCCTCGGTGCTCTCATTTTAACTGAGTGTAATTTGTCAAACTACAGTCCTACCTGGTGTTTCCATGACGTTCCGCTCCACTTGCAGGCCGCTTGTTTCAATTGTCTCTCATCGTCCATCCTTGCGCAACCATTCATGCAGCGCGCCGCCCGCCGTA
Source organism: Odontothrips loti (assembly GCA_038380765.1). Classification (NCBI taxonomy): domain Eukaryota; kingdom Metazoa; phylum Arthropoda; class Insecta; order Thysanoptera; family Thripidae; genus Odontothrips; species Odontothrips loti. The sequence goes on from CM076243.1 coordinate 23,546,295, forward strand.
GTCACGCCACTGCAGCGCTGCCGTCGCCCTGCACGGTGCTGCACTCGCCTCCCCGCGGCGGCGCCCAGAACTACGTCAGCGTCCCCTCGGCGTGCGTCACCCTCCGCGGTAGACGCGCCGCGCCGCGCCGGGGGTTTGACGGACGCGGCCGACCGCGCGACCCTCTGGACTTCCCGCCTCGGCTCGGCCGTGATTTCCCGTACACAACACCGGATGCGGTGCATGAGAGATAAAGTGGGTAAAACGAACAGATCTCCGTCCAGATTTGCACACAGTCCCAATTTGACTCCCTACTCTCCCATGACTCATGTGTCCCAGAGATTTCCGATGAGACTTGGAAACGGAAGTTGAAAAATGAACACTCTTCCCAGACCGGAAACTCTCGAGAGCAGGTATGAGAAATATCGAGGCACAAGAGGCGCGCCAAATATGGGAAATAACTTCCAAATTCAATCAAAACGCAGAAGTTTCTCATACCTGCCCTGTCTAAAAGAATTCTTGTTCTTCAACTTTCCGTTTCCAAAGTCGCATTGGAAACCTCTATTCGACTCTCTTCCAATCTGAGTCGTGAACCTCCCGACTCATGCCTACATGATAACGATATTCGTCCCGTAAAGTTACGTTATGTTGGACGAACCGCGAGTGCGGCACTTGTGATTATTCACAACACGTCGAAATATGTTGCATTGTACCGCCTTCCGCCGCTTTTATTGATGACGGTACTGCTGGGGGAGGGGGTTGTCCACGGCGCCGAGCGTGGCGCCCGGCTGGAGGGCCCAGCATGCGGGTACTGGGGGGCCGCGCGGGGCCGTATGCAAATGAGTCGCGTGCTGACTGTGGGCCGCGCCCCCCACCCCCGCACCTCGCAGCGCCGCACCGCGCACCCCGCGTACCGGAAACCAGGCATTTATCAGAGCCTTCGTTCGATGTGCACTCTGCTGCGTGTGCTCGCCCCCTCACTGCTGCTGCCGCCGCTGCTGCCGCCGCTGCTGCCGCTGCTGCCGCTGCTGCTGCCGCTGCTCCAAATCTTAATGCCACTCATTAATTTTGCTGCGAGCCATTGCTCCTCACAACACCCTTTGTTTCTCAAAAATGAAAATTCAAATCGTATTCCGCACTCCGGGAAAGTCATCGTGAAAAGTGGCCGAAATCACATTTATGGCGAACGCGCGCATTCGTGTTCATAGTTTTCCGCATGAAGAAAAGCAGCATTTCCTCTCTGACCTTATTCGCCAGCATCCGCGGAGCCCCGCGGCCGACTGGATGAACAACGTATCGGAGGGGAGGACACTGACGGAATAAGGTCAACCAAAGAGCCATCAGCATGAAAAGTTTGGGCCCGGGGTGGCCATTCGCCTTCGGACATCCCAACTCGCATCGTCCGCACACATATCACAGCAACAGGACATGACAAGGAAGCAACATGTTTGCATTGTAACACCGGCCGCATGGGAAAGTAAACAAAGAATACGGATCATCACACCCCTTCGGAGTGACCAGCCGTGCACCAACCCCTTCCCAGCCTCTACATCGCGGGCCGCTGCGGCCGCTGCCGGGGTTTGGGCGGGAAAACGGTGCAGAGGTTGTTGCTGACCAGGAGGGCAGCGCACACGAGTTTTCGACTTTGTTCTAACTTTGGTGTTCGGAGGACCGGTGGTAGGAATGAAGAACGACGTGTCCAACTTCTTTCTTTCCGGCCGCTCGCGTGCACCTCCCTGCCGGAAGGCAAATCATACCTAATGTCCCAGCCAACACGTCCCCGCTAATACAGCCCACTTACTATATATCGGCGTTGGCTGAAGTGTGGCCCACGAAAGCAGACAGGGCCAGCAACAATACAAACAAAAACACGGCGGCATTGCATGCGGCGGCAGTGGCGCCCCGACCACCCCCGCTCTCGACATTTGCATATGAAGAAGCGTCAATACAACACAGAAAGGGTTGAGTGTTCCGACCGACTAACCCGCTCCTCCCTCTCTCTCTCTCCCTCTCTCTCAGACCGTCCTGAGGTCGTCTCGGGGAGGGTCGCCAGCCCCTCACCCTGCCACTCACGCCCTCTCTCCCTCTTCCCTCGTCTGCTGCGTGGGATGAGCAGTGAGCCAAAAGGAGACACATCATTTGGATCTGTTCAATTCAGGCAAAATTGTTGACAAGTTCCTCTCACATGTGAACCGTAACAGAATATGCCAATGATTACAGTCAAACAAAACAAGAATGTTTCCGTATAGTTGGAAATAACTCTATAGTTTGTCACTTTAGTGCATTTTTCACTTCTCTCTACCCGCCCATAGGGCGCGAGTCCGTGTTCTCTATACGCTGGGAAAGGAAGGGTGGGAGGATGTGTGTACAGTGGAGGCGATCGGGCACGAAACTATTTGCCTCTCTCCCACCGCCTCCTCCACCATCCAACGGATCGGAAAAGAATATGGGAGACCGTACCAGGACCACAACGCAGGCCTCTCAAACCAGGACGTCAACTTGAGTGAGCGCACGCAGTGCGGAGGGAAGGGTGGTGGTGGTGCTACTCCGCCCGGTCTGCTAGGCAGCGTCTGCACAAGAACAGAGGGAGCGAACAAATAATGTTTGGTGGAAGATTTCACTGAAGACGAAGGCAGCCACATTCCAGTATTTACGATCATATTTTGAGACTCAGGGTGAAATAAAAATTGTGGAAATTAACCAAACTGCAATTTATTTCGTATTGCATTTTGTTCAGTATGAGACTCAATTGATATTTCACCTCTATCTAAAAGCAGTCGCGTCGGATCGAACATTTTCTGAACTCGTGTCTCGGACGGCACAGCACACAGTGTCCCCCATCAGCAATTCTCCTCCACTTGACCACGACGACTTCGTACCAGGGGAGCAGAGGGGACCTTGTTGAAAGGCTGTCGAGAGGCGAACGCATGGGCGACGGCTGACAGCGGGGAGAGCGGTGACGCTTTTCCCATGGAAATGTGCATCGTCCACTGGAGGAGGCACCACGCGCCGTGAGCATATGGCCCTGCAGAATATGGGAGCGGAAGCATCATTCCGTGCGGACGGCTATGGGAATCAGCTCGGCGGTACGCTCGAAATGACAAACAGATTCATCATTAGTGTGAACAGAGACGTTTAACGTTTCAGTGCCTGCACTGGAAACCGATACTCAGTGCCTGAAGTAAGCGAGAAAGTTTTCTCGGCCAGTGGGAGCGAGACATAATTTTTCGCTCACTGCGCCGGCGACCGGTTGACCGTACCGTGACGCCCCGCGCTGACGCCGAACATTAGCGTGCGGAGTGCGGAGTGCGCACCATGGAGGCGGCGCTGACCAATAATGTTCACAGATGACTGTCCTCTGGAGGCGGAGGTCTCAGCAGGTGGCGGCCTCACTCCGGGCTGTTCTCACGACCAGATGGATCAGCTTCGAGTGCTCCGAATACACCGTAACTGCAACAAAGATTGATGTAATGAGAAACACTAGTTATGCCGATGTTTTGGCACATTAGCACAAATCTCAAACGACCGAACGATGATAATTTCATTTACAGTGCATAGATGACTGCGCACCATCATAGCGCTCAAATTTGGGCGAGGAAGCCAACCATAATTTCAACCAGATTTTGACTCGCAAATCTTCCTCGCCGAAATTCGATCCAGGAGATTTCCTGGCCGAATATTTGTTGCGCATTCCTCGCCTCTTTTCATTTTCCACGTGCGTGTGCAGCTTTCACTTGGTTATTCCCAGCCAAAGATAGCCACAGGGTGCCACACCGACAGGCAGCGCGCTTTCTCTCACAAATGCCGACATGTTTGTGGCCAGGGGGCTGTTCCCCCCGCTGCACTGGGTGCCTGCATAGCTGTCTGCATAGCCTCGGCACGGCGCATAGCGCTGCCACGGCTGCCACCCGGTCCTCTCGTGGCCGGTCAATACTTTGCATCCATCGCTGCATATTGGTTTGTGTGTTTCTCTTTGGTCCCGTGGGCATGCAGCAGCGCGCGCACACACACACACACACACACACACACACACACACACACCCACACGCGGCGGGTAGCGCGATATGGGTGGCGCAGTGGAGCGAATATGCATTTCTCAAACGCCCCGAAACAAGCAGCCGCCGCCCTCCGCCGCGCTCCCAGACGCCCTTTCACCAATTTCAGATGTACGACTCCGACGACGTCAATCTCGGAAATTAAATTGTCGAAGCCGAGTAATCGGATCCCTCCCCCGACAATTATGAGCGTGGGGCCCCGGCGGCCCCCGGCGGCCCCCGGCGGAGACAGTCGTCGCGACGCGTCGGGGCGCGGACTAATCTGCATCGGCAAATAATTAAAGAATTGGCGGCAGAGTCGTAAAGCGCGATCCACTCTTTTCGCGCTGCTCGGAAACTTTTCTCCTCCTCCTCGAGGACGGGAAACATGTAAATCACACGGCCAGCCGAAGACAAGGATCTGCAGCCATTCTTTATTCTTATTACGCGGGGCGGGGCGGGGCCGGGGCGGGGCCGGGGCGGGGCGCTGCAATTCCAGGGTGAAGGGTTGGCCATGAAGGAAGGGGTATAGGAAGGGGCGCGGAAAAAAAGGGACATGAAATGCGAGCTTGCGATGTGGACAGTCGGGCGACGCGAAGACGGCGGCGGAGGGCGAATTAAAACGCGTCGCCGAGCTCAGTACCTCCCGACTCGCAGTAAAATTGGCTTAAAAAGAGAGGGAATGTCTTGTCGACGCGTGTGTAAATAGCGGATTAGAGAGATGTAACTGCTGTAATCCGAACTCGGCGCGCACCTTGGCAGCACCTCAGCAAGCCGAGCAACTGGAGCCGTCGTGGGGGATGCAAGTGATTATCCCATGCTGATGGCCAGGGGAAAAATTGCACAACGACGTACCATTCTTAAGATTATTATAACGACCCTGGGGGCAAACGTTTACCGATTGTAGACAAATGATGAGAATGTCGTACGGACCAAAAAAATATGGATCCAGATCGAAACGTAGAAGCAGCAGTGTCCTGTGGCCTCGGCCTGTCAAATGAGAATCTCAGACCTCATCAGATGCGCTGCGCCCCCCGTGCTGCCGGCCTGGTCCCAGGGGGGATGCGATGACGACTACGTGACGTCCAGAGGACAGAGGGAGAGAGAGAGAGAGAGAGAGAGAGAGAGAGAGAGAGAGAGAGAGAGAGAGAGAGAGAGAGAGAGAGAGAGAGAGAGAGAGAGAGAGAGAGAGAGGGAGAGGGAGAGGGAGAGAGGGAGAGGGAGGGAGAGAGAGAGAGAGAGAGAGAGAGAGAGAGAGAGAGAGAGAGAGAGAGAGAGAGAGAGAGAGAGAAAGAGAGAGAGAGAGAGAGAGAGAGAGACGGGGAGCAAATCGACAAACACGAGTCCAAACAATCCTGGACGTAAACGGCATTGAAGGGAAAAAGAAGAAGGGTGGCTCCTCTCCCGCTGCTTTTTCTTTCCTTTTGAAAAGCGGAGAGGACGCGCGCTCACGCACTCTCTTTCCCTCTGGCCACGCGACCACCAAGGAGCGAAGAGTGTCTTGCCTTTGTGCTACCCTCCCTTAAACAAGCCTGCTCTCTCTCTATGTCCCTCTCTCTCTGTCGCTCTCTCCTCGAAAATAATGTCTGTCTTTATGACCGTGGATGATCTGGGCCGCCCGTGCGCCCCGTGCGCCGCCATTGTTCACCGCTCCCGCCTCGGGGGCAGGTCATTGGTCAAATTATCGCAGCGGGGATTTTCTACTCTTTCCCTTTCACTGCGCTGTTGCCTGCGCAGCCCTGCGCCTCTCCCCCGACAAGGCAATCAGCGCTGTTGGCCACACAAGGGATCGGCCATTGTGTTGTGCGCAGTCCGAGTACCGGTAGCGCCTGCTGGGTAGGCAACCTCCACTCCACGCATGCGAGAGCAGCTGGCCTAGCGACCTGCTGCATAGGCTCTCGGGGCACTCGAGGACGGGGTATCTCTAGAACACTTGTCTCTGGGATGGAAGGTTGTGTGATTCGCACGCCCCAGTCCGACCCATCAGCGGAGCGTGACGTGGTTTGTGAACGGTCCCTAACTCAATGACTGTCCACCCCTCCGACCTCCGATAGCATGCGATAGCACGTCCCCAACAAACCCCTTTTGCCGCACCTTTCTCACCGGGAATTCCGCGGACTCGGAGTGAGGGGACCGGAGGGGACCGGAGGGGACCGGAGGGGGCGGCGCTTTTGGCTCCATTTCATGGCGGGCGCCGCCGGGGCCGGCGAGTTTATTAAAAAGTGATGCGATTGAATGACGTGCCGCGACGCCCTCCCGGAGGAAGGGAAAAACGCTAAATTAACCGCTTCATACACTGTGATCCAATAACGCGCGAGGCCCGCCGAAAATTATTATTATATTATTAGTCCACGGAGGGAGGGAAGGGAAATGTGGAAGTTGTCGGGGAAGGGAAAAGTCGTCTGCTTCCTCCTTTCGTTCCCGACGGCCACCCCGACGATTCGGCATTCATCAGAGGCGTTCTCAGCAGGCGCAGCGCACGGCCCGCCACTCACAAAAAGCGACATCGTTCCCAGCAGCAGGCTGGAGAGCGGCTTCGATTGGGACGGGGCGGGGCGGGGCGGGGCGGGGCGGGGCGGGGCGGGGCGGGGCGGGGCGGGGCGGGGCGGGGCGGGGCTCGTCATCGAGGACTGGGGACCGCCGGGGACTGTCGGCACGGCGGAGCGCGGCGCTGAGACCATCCCCGTCACAGAGTCACGCAGCACTCGGCGCCAAACAGTGTAGGCGGATGGTATCTAAAACATCTGGAAAATCTGGAGGACGGAAAATTTTGCAGAAACTCCGGCAAACACAGAAAATATGCTTGAAACAAGCGTTATATTTTTTGAGATAGTGCGTCATTACGATCAATGTTTTTCCTCCCTTTTTCAATACCAGCCACATGTCCAAGTCCGTGCGGAAGTTACGTGGCCGCGGTCACTCCCCGATCGTTTTGTCCGCGACACGTCCGCCAGGTCCGCCCGATAGCGTCAGCCTCACTCGCACCCGCTGCGGGCCCCGGCCGCCCCGGCGGGTCCTCTGTATCCCACGGGGACCGACCAGCCGCGATCTAGATGCTTTTGACGTGCTAATTACGCCGATAAGGAAACGTCATGGCGTCCGTCACGTGACTGCGCATGGAGTGCACCAAACGTGTGCGGTTATCACGCCCTCCCTGTCCTGGACACTACCGCGCACTAGCCGAGCAGGGGGTTGTCGAAAGCTCCCGGTAAAGTAAGTGAGCCACAGCCGACGTAATTAGACTTCACAGGACAACAACCAAAAGATGTATCAGTATGAAGGCCGCGACAAACAACACGTTGGTTCGCGACGACGCGGCGGAAGTAATTAATATTCACTATAAATGTGTGACAAAGTTTTGATTTAGTGGCAGCAGGGGTGGCAAATGCCAATCAGCCTGCGGGGATGGAGTCTGAATCACGCTCTCGGTGTGTGTGTGTGTGTGTGTGTGTGTGTGTGTGTGTGTGTGTGTGTGTGTGTGTGTGTGTGTGTGTGTCCCACGGGAGGGACACCACAACTCATATGTGTGAGAAATTCCGTCGCATTTATTAGCTTCGGTTTGGAACGCACCTCACCTGCACACAAGGGGTCACACCTGACAAGCGCTCCGTCGGAAGTGTGAATGGACCCCTCGCTGCGAGCACTATAGGTAATTAAGGTGGCAGCGCCTCCCCGCGGCGCAGTCGCGAAGGGCAGCAGAGGTAAGCCCACCTGACAGCTCGCAGCTGGGCAGGTGGGCAGCAGAGGTAAGCCCACCTGACAGCTCGCAGCTGGGCAGGTGGGCAGAGACAGCTCGCAGCTGGGCAAGCCCACCTGACAGCTGGGCAGGTGGGCAGCAGAGGTAAGCCCACCTGACAGCTCGCAGCTGGGCAGGTGGGCAGCAGAGGTGGGCAAGCCCACCTGACAGCTCGCAGCTGGGCTCGCAGGTGGGCAGCAGAGGCCCACCTGACAGCTCGCAGCTAAGCCCACCTGACAGCTCGCAGCTGGGCAGGTGGGCAGCAGAGGTAAGCCCACCTGACAGCTCGCAGCTGGGCAGGTGGGCAGCAGAGGTAAGCCCACCTGACAGCTCGCAGCTGGGCAGGTGGGCAGCACTGCGCGGCCATTCCGCTTTCTACAGCATGTCAGCACGCTCAATAAACCGAGGTTTCATCTCCTCTGCAAAAACAGACTGGAAGGGCCAGTCCAATATGTATCAAAGAGCAGCTATCCTCAAAGTGACCACAGAACCGAATTTTCATCCCGAACTGAACATGATTAATCCCTGCCTTTCTATTTGCATACGCAGTCGTCGGACAAGGCCGGAAAGGCCACAATAATTTTGATGAAAGTCTTCCGATAAGGGACTTCAAAGACAAGCCCTGGTCCTATTTTTGAGCCCCCTTTCAGTGAAGTGAATGGACTCCTCACGAGTCGCGTATAGCCGGTAAAACGTAATCACGTCTCAAAAATTGTCCGCCGCCGAAGCATCCTTTTCATATTGGAACCCGGAGCAACAGGCCGCCACGGTGGGGATCAGTCATAACCAGGAACACGTCTGCTGACCCAGTGTAGGCAAAGGGAGATGGAAGATCACCCCGATGTGCACACAGCCGGATATGGCTTAGTTACGGTTCTCGAGTAAACCGGGGACTATATGTATATCAGAAGTGTGCCTGGTGCAAATGTCTTGAGGCTATTCCAGCCCGCTGCGCACGGCCCGGCACGGCCCGCTCGCAGACGAGGGGTCTCTGTACATCCAGACGGAGGCAGGGAGGGGTGTGTCTTCCTTTGACCGCATTAAACTTGGCTCGGTACTCTAAGACTGTACCGCGACACGGCACCGGCCCGCTCACTACCTTAATGGACTCCGCGATGACTTGCCGGCCGCCTGGCGACAACCCGGAGGCCTCCGAACCGAAAGCACGTACACGGATCGGAGGGCGCAGCACAGTTACTGCTGATGTGGTCCCCCTGCTGGGGTCCCCTGGGGCCCCCGGGTCCGCCGGGCCGGCGGGGGCCGCGGTGCTGGCGGCCGTGGGGGCCGTGGGGGCGGGACGACGTCAAGATGATTGCCACGGTCAGGTGCGCAGACCGGCGCCAGAAGCGGGCCCTCATCCCAGCAGCCACCGCAGAACACCGTACACCACCTGCACTAACCCTGCCAGACCAACCCCGCCTCCACGACACACACCCTTCTCCTGCGGACCCTGCGCGCATCCGCCGCTGTTCCAGAAAACATACACAAGCAGGCTGGCTTCTGGCAATCAGTCCGAGCATAAGTAGCGCCTGCTGGTAGGCAATTATGATCCCTGCGTGCACGCGTGTCGTGCGGGCCGGCCTACCCCGAGCTCTCACAGGCGCTGGGGTCTTCAGACGCTGTTGAAGGTGGTATGAGACTCGAGCGTACTTAATAGACGTTGCCTTTTGGACAGGTTCTTGTCTGTCCCCGTGGTAATAATTGCAGTTGCCGGCAAGTAGTCTGCCTGTCGATCCCCCAGCGGCAGCGTGAGTCTGCGTGCCTCATGATGTTCATGTCGCTTTTAAGCGTCCCCAGGACGGCGCTTCACTGCCTGGCGATAGTGTCTCGTGCCCCGCAGCGTGCAAATAATCACGCCCAGCCCCCCGCGGGCCCCTCGGGTTCCTCGGCTTCTGCTGCCAATAAGATCAGTCTCGAGATGCGCCCTCGCCTGGCGCGGAACCTCAAAGTATGCCTCCAGGGGTTATAATCCAAATAGCGACTTACCCCTTCCCCTCCGCTCCCCGCCAGTGTCTGCCGAGTGACACCGTAACGCCACGCTCGTCTTATTAACATGTCTTAGCGGAGTACAGTCACGGCCGAAACCCACCCTGCTGCTGCCGCCACCCTCCCTGGCGCCCGCAGCAGCGAACGCCCCCTCGCGAAAAACTCGCGAACCCAAGGAGCGGCGCCTTGCGATAGGTCCAGACGGTTTTTCCCGGCCCGTCTTCACGTAGTTGGAAAGTCGGCTAAACCCTTTTCATCCTTGTGTACATTCTGCTTGTCTTAGTCCGACACCGGCGGAGGGGTTGAGAGCGCGCGTCTGCGAGCCGTCTAAGGCAGCCGCCGCTGTGGCGAGGAGGGAGGGGAGCCCGGGGCCCGGGCCTGTGTGTGGGGGCAGCGAAGACGCCACTTTGGGAAATTGCGAATCATCGCACGTTGGCCAACACGCTGCCAGCCACCTTCGCAGTCTCCTGCTGCCCCTCGGAGACACGCGTCCCAAACTACCACAGGAGGATCACTGCAAGCAGCAGAGGAAACTGTGCCGAGAACTTGTGCTGATGATTAGGCACTGAAGTTCTGCGCGTTCCGGAGAGCTCAGTCACAGCAGGGGGTCACCACGAGAATGAAATGGCCTTGATCACGTACAGTTTGGGGCTTTGACCATGATCCGTGACCCCTTCCTTCTCAGGGCAGGCGGGTGACATATCTTCATTCCAGTTGTTTGTACAGAGTTAAGGAAAGAACCTGTGCCATTACCGATATGAAAATAGAGTACTTCGTAGAAACTCAAAATGGAAGTGAGAAGTCGTAGCGAAGAAGAAGAATGCAGGAGAAGTATGATAAATCGAGTATTTCGGAACGTCCCACTGCACTCCAAAAATCGCGCGATTTCTCACATTTTCTCCCTCCAGGGTTCTTCTTCTTCGATACAACTTCGTACTTCCGTTTTAGGCTTCACCGTAGTACTCTATTGTCACTGCCAACAATTTTGGTGCTCATTAACTAGTTGAAATATGGAGCCATACAGTAGTTTTGTCCGAAATGCCAGTGCGGCATCGCCGGCCATCGCGACCGGTGCCCATATCCAGTATCCGTACCGCGTCCGGGTCCGGGCCCTGTTAGCGAGCTAGCAATTGACGTGTACGGTACAACCCTGTCTCACTAACCCTCCCCTCTCCATTGCAGGGGCACGCCGGGTGTTCTGCTCGTCGCTGTAGGCCCGCGGGCGGATTGGAGCACACCGAGCGAGCTAGAGAGAGAGACAGGGTGATATGAGGGCGAGAGACAGAGAGAGATAAGTGAGTGAGAGGGGGGTGGAGAGGAGCGCTCGTCCATGCCCATCAAAGTTGACGACGGCTCAGCACACGTGGACACAATTGCCGCAATCACAATGAAGGTGCTACATCACGGCCAAACACAATCACGGCCTAAATCTTAAGATTAACGCCGGCCGTTTAAAAGCCACGTGCGGAGAGCATCATGAAGGCCATAGAGTGGACTCAGTGTCTTCGGACAGGGCAGCGGCAGTAGGCAGCAGCAGCAGCCCGGCCCGTGGCGCCCGGCGGTGGCCGAGCCTGATGCCCAGGGTGGCAATGAGCCATTTCATTGCTAATGTATGCCCGTATGCCCTCCGGACTCGTCCTCCGGGCTCCGGGGCCGCGCTCCGGGCAGTGTGGGCGGCGGTGGCGGCGGTGGCGGCGGTGGCGGCACTATCACGCAGCCCGGCCCGGCCCCGGCGATGTGCTTTTGGTGCTTGGCAGCTTCGGGGGACAGCAGGTCGCTAAATAGAGGCATGCAGGGGCACTCCCATGGAGAACCGGGAATTACGGAAATGTGTTCGGCGCGCGTCCGGGCTATGCGATCTCTGCCGTGACCACCGCAAGGCCGCCACGTGCTTCGGGTCGGCAGGAACGTACGTGCATCTGCAGCTCACGGAAAAAAGAAAATTAGAAAAGCACACGTGTGGAAAGTGTAATAAGCCAACGCTGCGGTCCCAGTCAGTCCCTTGCAGATCGATGCCCTATTTCATCCGCGAAATATGAAAATTGGAGACGACAATGGCGGGATCGTCCCCATATGGAGGCCGCGCTGCGTCCTAACCCGGAATCGATGAAGATTATCCCGGCCGATGATTTGCATACGCGCGATCTCTCCGCAGCGGGGGGCTAATGGAGAGGCGACCCCCGCGGAAGGATTACACGGCCTGCACCTGCTCCAGCTCCACAGAATAGAGTATTCCGGAGAAGCCTGAAACGGAAGTAAGAAGTCGTAACGAAGAACCCTGGAGTAAATAAGAGAAATCGTGTGATTTTTGGAGTGCAGTGGGGGTTCCGAAATTACCGATTTCTCATACATCCCCAGCAGTATTCTTCTTCGTTACGACTTCTTATTTCCGTTCTGAGCATCTCCGGAGTACTCTATTTAACACCAGGATTCCAAAAATGTAGCATGATCCTTTTTGTCCGGAAATGAAATGTTAGTAGACTTCGTCGTAGTCACCCGCAGTCACCGAATAATTTGCTGTGCTTCCGATTTTGGAATCCTTAACACGAAGCTGATTCCAACTCGGGCCGCACGCAATATTAAAGATTTTAGAACGGCCCTATATAAAAGCTGAAATTTGGCGATGTTTGGTTATTGGTTTATCGTTCAAAACTGACAGTTTTCCATTCCAATCCATCTCGTTGGCGCAGAGACAACAAGCCTCCTCCAGCCCCGGTGCACGCCCGGAGCTCGGCCGACATCCTCCTCCGCATCTCCCTGTGGAAATCTAAGATTGCGCACCATCATGCATCCGTATCGCTGCCCCTTCAACGGTTCGTCCACTTTACCTCACATACGCCGCGCGTACCGGACCACGCCCCTCCGTATTCCTTACATCTCTCTCTCTCTCTCTCTCTCTCTCTCTCTCTCTCTCTCTCTCTCTCTCTCTCTCTCTCTCTCTCTCTCTCTCTCTCTCTCTCTTTCTCTCGATGCGCGTCCGTCCGCTGTTGCCTCAACCCTCTTGTGTTTACTTTCGCTGATTTCACCGCGTCCGCCGAATGAAATATTCATATTGGCTCGCAGCGATAAACATGTGTTCCCGTGTCCGTTTTACGCGAACAAGGAGATCCCGTACGCAAAGCAGGCTGCCGCCGCCGTGTGTGCGGTCACTGCGGTCGCGGTGCGGTTTCTGTGCGGTCGCTGCGCGGTGCCGATCGGTGGACCGCAGACCCCCGTAACTGAGCCCGACATCGATCCGGCGGGGTGAGCCGAGCCGACAGAGACATTTTAATTCCCGTCCTCGCGGCTGCCGCATAGACATGCAAATCTCCTTGGCGACCGCACCGACTAGAAAACGGCGGGGATAGTGTTGTTTACCCCTGCCGGAGCACTGTCGGCCCGACGCCTCCGATGTTTCCGCTCAATTGAGGAGCCGGGCAGGCAGCACCTCCCACGCGGACTGGTCTGGCCGGTGCACCTGAGATCACACTTATCTAGCGGCCTTTGTGTCGCGGGGATCATTGCGGTTCACACGGGGGGAGGGGAAGCACCGTTTTCAGGACAATTGAGGGAAATGGACGACACGGGGGCGTGAGCGTACACTGCCGCGATGAACTTCCCTCCGTCTCACTCGCTCTCATGTTGTAACTCACTGCGTTGCGTTAGGGGGAAGGAGCAGGAGGTGCAGGCAAACAGAATGTAGCAATTGGAGAGGGTCGTGTGGTACATGGGAGATGACACCGTTGCGCCAGAGGAAATAGAGAAATGCAGCGATATCACTGATATAGGACATTTAAAACCTACCTAACCTAACTCTTAAAATGTCTCACAGACGGGTGTCCTCGGTGTCCTCCCGTAATTCAAATGAACTTTCTACAGTCATGAAAGATATTTAGCGTGCAGCACGGAGCACAAACGTAGGAGCATAAGATGCTAAAGAGAGCACTTCGGAGAGTCCTGAAACGGAAGTAAGAAGTTGTAACCCTGGAGGAAAAAATGATAAGTAACGAGATTTTTTAAGTGAAGCGACTTTCTCAACACGTGATTTGTCATACCTCCCCTGAGTTCTTTCTTCCTTAAGAATTCGTACTTCTATTTTGGGCTGCTCCGGAGTGCTCTACTGAGGTTTTCTGTAGAGTGGGGGTTAGATGTTAGCTGATTGTGGCCGGGTGGGTTCTTTCTCCTGCGGCAACAGCCGCAGCGGGGTAGCGATGTCCATGCCCATCTACCATTGACCGGCGAGCACGTACGGGTCAGCCTCGCCTCGCCCGGCCTCGCCCCGGGGCCTCACGTCTTGGCCATTGTCGGCCTCCAGCCCACCCCCGCTGGTCAGCTCGACACCACTAATGAGCGAGAACCCCCCTATGCGGTGGGTCATATGGGTGGTGTGCGCAAGGCTGTGGGTCATCGCTATTATGAGTGCTCGACTACATGGCCTACAACACAGGGAAGTGTAACAGTACCTGACCGCACCTGGCTGGCTGGCCCTCTTCGGCGGAGATCTGACTCATGACTCGTGTGCACCCAATGACCCGAAGCACGACCTGTCAGGCAAGCATTCGTATACCAACTTTTTGTGAGATGGCATTTCAGTCACAACGCACAAAAATTTTGTTTTGGAATCGAATGAACCCAGAGTACATTATTATCTGAGGTCTTCGAGCGAGCGACTGAATCTGCCCCATCCCTACTGCGCCTCTTCCGTAAATTGGGACTGATCTCGTCAAGACTGTCCGCATATATGGACTCGTGGGGCGATGTGTGTGTGTGTGTTGTATGTGTGTGTGAGGGAGGGTGGGCGGGTGGGCGCGCGTGCTGCAGTCCAGTCCGGCACTCACACACACACACACACACACACACACACACACACTCAGCACGCACGCACCCTTTGGCTACTGCCGGCTACCCCTCCGCCCGCCCGTATCGTGGCCATATCTGCGGAAACACTAAACAGCCCCGAGCGCCGAGAGCTGGAAGGCGTCCTGGAGAAGCCAGCCTCCCCCGGCGTGGCCCGGCCCGGCCGGGCGGGTCCAGCACGCGCCACTTGAGGTCCAGGTAGTGCCGGCTGCCGGCCGCTGGACCACTGGAGGGTAAACAGGATGCCTTCTGCTGCTCGCATGGGGGACCACCATCGCCGCCGCGCGTCTCATTGTCCACCTTACCTCGCCCGGGGCTAGAATTAGATTTTCGGGCCCTTGCCGCAGCTCTTGTCCGGCCTGCCTCCGGCCCCCGGGGTTCTCCCCCGCCCCCGGCGGCCCCAGCGGCCCCCACCGCCCCCAGCCCGGCACAAGCCGAGAGCCCTGTCGTCTTCTATTAGCACTAAGCACGCCTAACAACTCGTGTGCCTCCGTGAGACGTAGGCATCCGGCCGGCCCTGGTATCACTTTCCAATAGCGGAGGCGGCCGGTGGCTTCAGTGTTCACTCCCCCGATGAAGCAGTGACTGCCGACGCTAAGGGAGAGTTGTGGGACGCATCATTGCGTTTTGCTTGGGGAGGAGAAAAACTACCGCTGGCCGCTTGCTCTGGACGCTCTCAGTCCCCCGGCCCCCGAGGGCATGGGAAGGGCCGAGGGATGCGGAGCGTTTATCAACATAATGTGTGGCGCATTATCGAAGGGCCGCGGTCGCGTTTTGAATGGGCTGTTAGTGGTCTGCTGCACATGGCCAAGGGCCCAGGGCACCGAGGGTGTGCACAGGAGGGTCAGGAGAAGGTGAATCCTTGTATCCCGTCGAATATGATAAGTGGGAGCCGAACTGGCCGCGCTTATCGATAACTCGAACTCGCGCCTCGAAGACGACGCTCCTTCCTGCCGCTCGCCGGATTCCCGTCTGGGTTTCGCAGCGCGAGATATCTGTTCTTACTCAATTTGTGTATCATTGTAACTTCATGCTGGTCTCCGTAATGAAACCTTTTCTCTAGCTCAGAGGCGCTCCTGAAACAATACTGATTTGCGGCACCCCCTTCTCTGTCTTTCTCTCTCGCTCCCCGGCACCACCGCGGGGCCGCGGTCATTACGGATAGATAAAACTATAACGCCGGTGCCTAGAGCGGCCCCGGGCAGCCCCTGGGGCCCCAGAGCCACCGGCTGGCTATTCGGACTGGGAATGGTAATGAGACTCAGGGAGCGCGAATGCGGCGATACGGGGAGACAGTTTCAACAATAGGCGCTTCCAGCGAGACAGAACGGAGGTAGACCCAGAACTCTTCCAGAGCGGAAACAGATCAGAAATCGCACAGCGAGGAGTATCAACGTCGCGGAGCCGAGTCGACTAAGAAAACACGTAGGGCTCATGGCTCGTTCGTACAAAGGGAATGAACCAAGGAAGGAAGGAATACTCAGCCAACTCAACATGCCCCCAGAAAATTGATCTCCTGCAAGGCGTTTTGCAAAGACAACGTGCCCGCTAGTTTCTCCAAGCCGGCAAAACTTTTCCAAGACTCTCGTTCTTGCATCACGCACTGGAAATTCGTTTTGCGGCGGATTCTCTCCTCCCCCGTCTTTCCCGATATTCATCCGTCGCGGGTTCTCCGTCGTCACGCCTGTCCGTGCGCGGTCACCCTGACGCGGCTCAAGCTCGGCTCCATGATGATACGGTTTGCGCAACCACCATGCATCTCACGTTCACACAGGGGAGAGAGACACAAGAAACAAAACGGGAGAGGGTCAGCTTTCGTCCTTTTGGCCGGCCGCCCCGGGGGGAGGCGGGTCAGGCCAGGCGCCTGCGACGTGACACGGCCGAGGCACATCTTTTTCACAAAGGGACGCAAAGGAACGCAAATAGGGCGGGGGAAGGGCGCGGTCAAGTCGGTGCGTGACTTCCACAAAAGGATATCGTCTGTTAGTCTGATAAGGAGAGCGTCCGGTCGCTGTGTGTGTGCGTGTGTGTGTGTGTGCGTGCGTGTAGGGCTAGCCGCAGGCGGGGCTAGTAGGGTGGCCGGGGTGAGCTGCTTACCCCGTTATAACAGACTCCCCTCGGCCCGGAGAGGAAACCTAGACGCGTGAGGTGTCCGCAGGGTGCGCTACCGCAGTGTTCGGACAGCGGGGCGGCCATGGGGCCTCACGCAGGGGGATGCCCGAACCGCATCGACACTCAGAATGAAACAGTCATGATCACCGCTCATTTATTTGAACGGCGTTAGACAGGTTTTAAGTTTTCTTTTAAAAAACTTCGAGACCTGAGCTAGACAAAGCTACGTGTCAGGATTTAAAATTTAGCATCACGTGACCCTTTTGGAAAGGAGATGAAAATTCACTGCAGACCTCCCCGAGTGGAAGGATCTTCAGGAATCCGCGGTAAAACTGTAGTTTTTGTAGAGAAAACTGGAGTTTAAGTACAGAAAAAGTTCAGTTATTTCAGACAAACAATAGTTGACTTCGCTGACTTCACTTTAACTGCATTCAAACTGCAGAAAAGCTGCAGTTTGACGAACTACAGTTTGAACACTTTACTTTGTTACGTAGTTATACCATAGATCCCTCCACCCAGGCGTAGTGGCTCTTAGGCATAGTTCATCAGAAAAAAAGTCATGTAGGGAATCACATTTTTCAAATCCAGGTGGAAAGTTGAGTCTAAGGCAATTCTCAAATCTGGAGCTGTACCGCAGTACAGTTTCCAAAACAGCCTCTTCAGGCCGCTTTTCGACTGAAATTGGGCGCTAATCATGACTCATTCATTCACTCTCACGTTCACTTGAATTCGTGTTTCTCATCGCGCACGATCCGTCAGTGAGTACAGTTGTTCATAACTCACAATGCCCGGGCGGTGCGCTGCCGCCAGTCGGCGAGTGGGAACGCAATATCTGCCGGTAATGGTGTAATCCGACTCTGGCGATCGCGGCCATAGCGGACGATAGCGCCCGGTCTCAGCGGGACAAACGGATGCGGGCGCAGCCAGGCCCAGCGGGAGTCCCCGGCGAAGGGGAGGGACAAGAGAAGGGCGCGGAGATCCACTGAAAACTAGCGCGGGATGCGAGAATGTTTTACACTTTCGGGCGAGATTTTGCGAATAATCGGAGAATTGGACCGCCGCGCTGACCGTATACACGGGTGGCCGTAGGTCGGGCAGCCTGGGGTGTCGGCCTCCACTCAGGCGTGATATTGCACCGTCCAGCAGCACCGGCCAGCCAGGACCCGGCTGGACCCGGCCGGACCCCCCACGGAGCGCGCCCCCGCCCGCGGCCAGGGGTGAGAGTGAGAGAGAGAGAGAGAGAGAGAGGGCGAAGTGAAAGGGCATGTCCGGCACGGGGCGGCCACCGGCTGCCACCGGCTGCCACCGGCTGGACGAGTGTCCACGACGATCCGCTGAATGGACGCGCGCAGTAGATTTCCAAGATGAAGCGGAATAATTTAGAGTGACGCGGGGAGGGAGGGCGGACGAATCCCATCACTTCTGGAATGTGCGAACAAACGGTTAAACGGCCCGGCGGGGACCTCTGTGCCAGAGGCTCTGGCGAGGAATGCGCGTGGGCAGTTGTCCGGTCGACCGCCCTGACCGGCCCCGACAACGTGTTGAGTCACCTTTCACTTTCTCAGTGAGAGTTCACGTTTCACAAAAAAAAAATGACCAAATCAGAACTCATTACGTTGATTACGAAATGGCCTCACATTTCTTTCCATCACTGACCCACGACTCTGCTAAAGCGAGTGGTGACGCTCGTATCTGCTCCCGCCCACAGGAGTGGTGCTCTCGCGGTAGTGGTGGTCAGTGCTGCCCCCTCCGCCTCCCCTCACGGTTATAATTGAATGCAGTGAGGGGGTGGGTGGGGCCCTAATGCAGCAGCCCCGTGCACCTCCTCTGTTAATATTCAAGGATTACGGCTAAGGAGATTAAGTGAATCATGATGTACTCTGGATGGCCAGCTTCGGTCAGTGCGGAAGACCTGAACATGCGTGGCGTGGCGCGGCGTGGCCTAGCGCGGCGCAGCAGGGGGTGTCGTCCACATGCCTGTCCAGCGAGAGGCTGCGCGCGGACCATGAGGGAGCGGACGAGGCGAGGGATAGAAGATTAACCTGTAATTATATAAAACGGATCGTCGCAACGAAATAAAAAAAATGTCGGAGATTTTCCAGTCTGGTGCTGCCAGATGAGGGCGCGCAGTGCGAAAACCGGTGTCAGGGTGGCACTGGTGGCCTCTGGTGG
Source organism: Odontothrips loti (assembly GCA_038380765.1). Lineage (NCBI taxonomy): Eukaryota > Metazoa > Arthropoda > Insecta > Thysanoptera > Thripidae > Odontothrips > Odontothrips loti. The sequence goes on from CM076243.1 coordinate 23,565,150, forward strand.
CGGATGGTGCCGACACCAAAGGATTAGCCAGGGGCCCAATCGAGAAAACAGAACAGGCACAACACTTCCTTTACTTTATTTCTGCGACGAACCGGACGACAGCCTTGCACAAAGTACTACATGTGCAAGTGGTACATAAGCTGACAGCAGCCTGCGAAAGAGTTTTGATATAGGAGGAACTGCATCTATAGTTGTCAACTGTGCTCATATTAGTGCTGATCGCGTCTGAAAGACCAACATGCCACCACGACAGATGCTGTTTCAATGACTCGGGCCCTGACGCCTGGGAGCAGGTGTGGAGTGGCCGGTGTCCCGTGCGCACTAACTGTCCACTCTTCGCTAGTCCCGCTGCGCCGCCACCTTTCACATGGCATGAGCCAGGCCGATTCGCATTACCATTCGCAACTAGTTCGCTTCGGAGGCCGGAGGGGGTCTGCGGAGGCGACAGCGTCGTCCGGCTCCCGGCCCGGGGGGGACATTTGGCCAAAGTGGATTCGCCTGCCGACAAAAGCGAGCCGTGCGGGCCGCTCTAATAGGATGAGTCCCTGATCTGGGCCGGCCGTCCGTTGGTGTCCATGTGCACCGGCGTCAGAGAGAGAGAGAGAGAGAGAGAGAGAGAGAGAGAGAGAGAGAGAGAGAGAGAGAGAGAGAGAGAGAGAGAGAGAGAGAGAGAGAGAGAGAGAGAGAGAGAGAGAGAGAGAGAGAGAGAGAGAGAGAGAGAGAGAGAGAGAGAGAGAGAGAGAGAGAGAGAGAGGAGAGGCGCGGGCTAACGAGGGTCGCCTGGGAGAGCTGCACAGATTAGCCATGTCACAGCGCCGAGCGCTAACTTCCGTGACCCGTCTACAACAGCGTGCCGATGACTGAGACTCTCCAAGCGGACTCTCTCTTCGTGGTAAGTATAGTAGATAAACCAGAGCTGCTGCTGTGCATGGATTCGACGCCAGATTGCCGCAGAGAGCGAATGGGCAGAGTCCTCTCACCGCACACATACAGCGTTTACCAAAGCCCCTGCCCCCCTCTAACACACGCACTAACACACACAAAACTGGTGCTCTCATGTGTGCAACTGAACACACGGAACGCAATATCCGTTTGGCGGTGGGTCCTCTGTTGCTCGGCCCCCAAACACGTATATATACGCACGGTCCGCCCCCCGCGTGACACGGCATGGCCACGGCACGGCCACGGCACGGCCACGGTCTCATCAGCAGGCGACAACAAAGAGCCGGCGGCCGCCGCTCACCGCCCCGGTGTGACACCCTGGTGACACGCCGGCAGCCCGTGTGGCCGTGCCGTGCCGTGCCGTGTGTCCAGGCCGCACCGCCGGGCCCACATCGTCCGCAGTCAGACCCACGCTCATGTCCCAGACTATCCGGCCGATTGCGCGCGATTCGGACACCGCGCGGCCGCCAGGGAGCGCGACGAGCGCCGGCAGGGCTGTGTGTGTGTGTGTGTGTGTGTGTGTGTGTTTGCTGTCTGGTCTTATTGATAACGCCTCGGCCCCCATTCATTAATGCACACGGAACATCAAGAGAAAAGAGTGACACGCACACGCCCACGCCCACACACACACACACACACACACACACACACCAACGTACGTGTGGAGGCGGGGCGAAAGCAAAGGGCACGTCATTGATTTCCTCTCTTTTTCTCTGAGTTTTTGTTGTCCTTTGTTTCGTTATTTGCTTTGACAAGGTGACGGTCGCCGTGGGTGAGAACACAGCACGCCGGCCTTTCGCTATCGTGTGTGGAGAGAAAGAGAGACAGAGAGACAGAGGGATGGGATCGAGGGGGGTTGAATAATAATGGCCTTTGAGGTGACATCCTCTGACGTTGCACGCGGCACCGTTTTCATTTATAGCGCCACGTGCAGCGAGGTGAGTAAATGAATCATTACATTGTCGAGGGCGTAAGCTTTATCAAGCAATCAATCGATGTATTTTTAGTTTATTTTTCTGGTCGCAATTTAATGTTTTCAAACACTTTCAGTGGAGCGGGACGCGGCGATATACCTTAGCACTACAGCAGGACAGCAACACAGTAATGAGAGTGAAAAAGTGAAGATCGCCTCACTTCACACTCGATTTGAGATATGAGTTAGACACAGCTTCAAGCCCCGCATTCCAAAACATGGTGCCGCATTACTTCTTGTGGCCAAAAATAAAGGTAGTCAGTGGCAGACCTCATCGTCCCCATCATAACTCACATGATACGATTCCCTGACCAGAAAAGGTGATGTGACGCTGTCGTGTCGCTCGGGTTTCAAATATCAAGTGTAAAGAAAAGTTTCCAAAACAGCTCCTTCGAGTCTCACAAATTGGGCCAGCAGGACAGCCTCACCTCACAGAGCGGCCGCTAGCAGTGGAGCTGTCCGCGGTGCCTCCCGGTGCGCCCACCGATCGCTGCATAGGCTGCCCGCTGCGCACCCGTGCCGAGCACACAGTGCAGCCTGGCGCCTGCCGCCTGCCGCACGGAGCAGCCCCCGGCACCGGCACCGCTTGGCACTGACCTCGCCCTACGTGATTGCAGTGTAGGCCGGGCAGGGACACGGTTCGTGCCCTGAGGCCGGCTCGCCTGACATGCGCCCGGCCCGGCACGGCCCCCCGGCCTCGGCCTCGGCCCCGCGCTGCACCACTGCAGGTACGGCCGTGCCGTGCCGTGCCGTGCCGTGCCGGGACCGTGCCGGACCAGGGCCTGCGGTCCGAGGCCGGGACACGGACATCACGTACGAACGTCATTACGGAGGGGCATCCCCCGTGTTACACTGCGTGCGTCGGGTGCCACAGCGCGCCGCAGATATTTCCGAGACCGACGCGAAATCCTTAAACTTCTCTGTCTCAAATTTTGATATCAGGGAGGTTGGCCGCGAATGGATGCGGACGTCACACAGAACAAAACATCCAGGTGAAAGACACATGACTTTAAAGTGTTCCCTCTCCATTATCCGGCGGGCCCGTTCGCCCAGAAGCACTCACATCACACACGGCTGACGCGGCAGTGCTCCCGGCGGTGTTGGGGGGAGGGGGAGGGGGGGGGGGGGGGGGGCCCGCGTTTACGCACCGCTGTACTACTTTTGCTGACCGCCAGCAGGCAAATAAAGGAGTGGTCGGCATAGTGGCGTGGCGGCACTGGCGGGGGCGGGCTGGGGGCGGCTGGGGGCGGCCGGGGGCGTGCCGGGGGCGGCCGGGGGCTAGTGGAAGTTGTGCCGGCGGTGGCGGTGGCCACTTTTACGCAGTCGCCGTTTTCACGCTTGGCTTGTGAGCTAATCGTTCATTAGATGCGAGAGGGCGGAGATGAGCGTCCAACGCTGGCCCATCCCAGGGGGTCCTCGGAGATCTATGCTCTCAGTTCAGTTCCAGTTAGGTTCCGTACATGACTTTTAGACCCACTAAAAAGTAGCCTTTAACTTAGCACGCTACCGTTACAAGTACGAAGTTTGTGTTTGGGAACGGGACAACTAATCTCTTTGCGGGTATACATTGACGAGGGCTCTCGGCCAACAGTCATCACGGCATCAGGGCGCCCCATGTGCTTCTTCGCCTCGGTCACGCGACGAACCGCGGTAACTTTCCATCGTTTCCATAATTCTTCATCACAATCGCATTGCCCACGGGAAACAAACCCTTACTATGCAATTTTAATAAGATAATGTACGCACCGCGCCGTATTCTTTCAGCCCGGTGTACTTTTCACCAGAAAGGACAGTATGAATAAGTGTTCCTGCCTAATACAAACTCTGGTCGCTGCGCGCCGCCCCACCCCCCGCCGGGCCACTTCTTGCGCCGCCGCCGTCCTTTTGCAAATCGGGAGAGGTTGGTGTCCGCAAACTTGCGCACCGCGGGCGGCGGGCGCAGCGGAACTGCAACAGCCACTCCAAACATGCTGTCCCAATAAAACCCTCATGATATGCAAACAGCTTTCCGCATTGTTTGTAAGACTCGTTCGACATCTCTGCGGCCGCCCCGCCGGCACCGCCCGCGAACATGCGGGCAAACACATTGCGGCCGATGGACTGGCAGAGCCGCCGGGCACCGAACAGCCCGCCAGTCGGAACCCCAAGTCTGGAGGACTCAGGACCTCAGGACCTGCTCCAGTCCAGGACCTGAGGATATCTTCTAGGACTTAATAGCAGGATCTCCTCCAGTCCAGGACCTCGGAATCTCCTCCAAGAGACCTCAGTGTCTCCTCCAGATAACCTCAGTATCTTCTCCAGGACCTTAGGATCTTCTCCAAAACCTCAGAATCTTCTCCAGGACCTCAGGTCAGGATCTCATCCAGAAACTCAGTATCTTCTCCAGGACCTCAGGATCTCATCCAGAACCTTAGTATCTTTCTCCAGGACCTCAGGATCTCCTCCAGAACCTCAGTATCATCTCCAGCATCTCATCCAGAACCTCAGTATCTTCTCCAGGAACTCAGGGTCTCCTTCGGGATCCCCGTGAGGACCTCCTCCTCTCGTCCTCGATGCGGAATATTATGCGCGGAGACGCGTCCTCCGGCGAGCCGCAAGTGCTGGCCTGGGCCCCTAAGAGGGAGAGAGAGGTGGACGGAAACAGCACCGAGATCAATTATACATGCACTCACTCACTCTGTGCCCCTCTCGGCCCTCGGGCTGCGACAAGGCGGGCGGTCCGCGATTTGGCGCTGCCGGGCGCTGCCTGGTGTGCCCAGCCCAGCCCAGCCCGCCCTCTCAGCGAGACCCCTCAAGACGAGAAGACCCTGGGAGTGCGGGCGCGCTATGCAGCGGACCTGGCGCGGACCGCCGCGTGTTTGCGGACTCTGCCTGCGGGGTAAACATGTGTTCTGATGCGTTTTATCTCCGGTGGAAGCCCGGCTCCGGGCCCCTCGTCCCTCTCCCGGCCATGGCCATGGGCTCCAGCGTGGCGGACAGCCCACGGGCAGCGGTTGGCCTCTGATTCGTTCAGTACTCGCGAACGTTTTCGGTCGTCTCGATGCATTTCTTTGCTGTCGGTCTGCGCCATCACCTCCATCCAAATTACATCTCAACACAGACGATAGTAATGCAGCGGCCAGTCGTGTGTGGTTTTGTATTAGTACGGCAGCGGCTGGCAAGTCCTCTGTGCGTCAGCCTGTTTATTTATCGGGCCTCCGGGCGTGGCCACGTGGTCACTGCGGGCAGCACAGTGCAGACCAGCGCAGTGCTTTAGTGGAGCCTCAAGTCCCCGGAGGGGTGCGATGATTTTTCGTCGCTGGTCGTGCGGGGACAGAGGACGTGGGAGGGGGTGGAAGGGAACAGAGGACCTGGGAGGGAAGGGGGGGGGGAGAGGAGGAGGGCGGAGGGGACAGTGGTCACGTGACCCACATCAACGCCGGCCCGCACGTGTTAGCACGTGTGTACGGCCGTGTGTGTGTGTGTGCGTGTGCGTGGCGCCCATCACAATATTTGTCATTACGGAAAGTATTCCCAAAGTCTGCGCATCGTCACCGATGTAGTACTGCCATAAAGCATGGCACCGCTGGGGTAGGCGGGCCGCAGCGCGGCGCATCCAAAGTTCGGACACGAAATTATTACAAACGAGTGACTATTAAACAGCGGCAAATATAATAAACCAAGTGTACATAACAATCGAATGAGATGCACGGTGGAGATACGCACTGCACTGTGCCCGTGTACAAAACGGCGGAGAGAGCAACCACTTCCTCTCCGTGTTTGCTTTTTCGTTCCAGGCGGGAAACAAAATTAAAACAAAAAGCACAGGGCGGGGCGGCGCACGCGTGCGCTGGGTGTCCGCTGTTCGCCTCAGGTGTTTCTGCGTGCGTGCGTGCGTGCGTGCGTGGATGAGTGCTTTCCTTCCAAACGAATACAAGAAGCTCGATTTCCATTTCGGATGTGCGTGTGTGTATTTTACCCCCTCCTCCCCGCTACGCATCTCGCATCATATAATATATAATCTCCGTTGATTCCACCGCGAGCGCGAGAGAAGAGAGTCAAAATCAATTATTTTTCAGAGGCGGAACTCGACACACGGCGGAGGCGGTGACGGCGGGGCGGACAGGCGCACGCCGCCCTGATTGTCCAGAGCAAACAGGGCGGCCCTTCGCCCCCAAAATCCCTCTCCTCCTTTTTTTCCCCTCTCTTTTCCTTTTGCGTTTTGTTGTCTTTCCGATGATGAACGCCGGACGCAATGCGATGCGAGTGTGCGAGAGGTGATCATGCGTGGCCATGCGTGGGGGCACGGCGAGCGCGCACACACACGCGCGCACACACACGCGCGCACACACGCACATACAATCACATTTTACCGGAAGGAAAGGAGGCCACATTGTCCGACCACACGGGCCACTAGCCCACGCTGACGCTTCCAGGGGGAGCGGAGGACTGTTTTTTCTTCTTTTTTTTTTCACTCGCACTTTTCTTTTTGTTGAAAAATGCGACCATCACATTCCGGATATATATCAATATTAGAAAGCATTTCAAGGCACACACACTGAAAAATACACATTCCAGCATCCTTGCGAAAACGGAGACAAAATGACGGAGACATAAAAAAAAAAATTCTCTGATCCCTTGAATCTCTGATCATTAGAACCGCCCCTGTACTTACATCCCTCATCTATCCCTCAGTCATTCCGCAGCCGTCCCTCAGCCACCCCTCAGCCTCCCATACAGCACGGCCCCGCTTTGACCAAACAGCGAAGATGATTACCAGCCGCTCACGGTTGGCTGCGCTGCCGTGGCCGGACCGGCCGGCAGGTGGAGGTAATCCCCAGGGCCTGACACACTACACGGGGTGGCAGACGGATGTCTTGCCATAATTACGTCTGCGGGGGTTGGTAGCTCCGACCGCCCCCAGCAGGATGTAGAGTCCGACACCGGCAGAGAGGCTCGAGCTGTGTACACTTGCCTCCTTGCCGGCCTCCTCGGAGCCCCGCACGGTCCCAAACACACCCTTTCCTTTCCCCCCGACCGCCGCGTGACGACGCCTTGGCGGAGTGCAGAAAGGTAATTGAGCGTCGGTTTGAGCAAGTCCGCCGTTGTGGCCCCTTCCTGCTCATCGCTGACGGGGGAGACCAGGGGGAGCCGCCCGGAGGCGCGGCCACCATTGTCGGGACCCACACGGCGGCGGCGGGGGTGTGAGAGGGAGTGGCCGTCGTGGAGGGTGGTCCCAGGCCAGGGCCGAGGCCGGGGCATGCGGGCGACACATTTCTTTTATTATTTTATTTTCCCGAGGCAAGAAGGCATGGCAACCCTTTCGGCGGTGAGGCCGGCTCCGAGCGGCTCCTCTTAGGACCTCCATGCCCGCTGGCGGCGCGCGGTGTGCGGCCAGCGGATGGCCGCCGGCGCTTGCGGCGTCCGCCTTGCGAAAAAATAAGGCGGGGCGGGGCGGGGCGGGGCGGGGCGGGGCGGGGCGGGGCGGGGCGGGGCGGGGCGGGGCGCGCGTGACCCAGGCGGCGGCTGGAGCGCGGCCCACGTGGTCAACCCTCTCAGCCCGGCCTTGTCCATGGCCCCGGGCCCCGGGCCTCGGTGCCGTGCGGAGCAGCCGTGCCAGCGCATGCTTGTGACTGCCATTTCCTGATTGGCCTGTCATATTCCAAAGCCATTTTTTACCCCGGCGCGCCCTGGAAAAAGCTTCGGCGAGCGCACGCACACGGCACTGTACTGCCCCGCGCCTCGCGGAGGGGAGATAGATCAAGTTCACAACCCCTTCGCGGCCCCCGGCGGCCCCCGGCGGCCCCCGGCGGCCCCTCCAGACCCGCCTGGCCGGGCCGGACTTCCCTAGTCGTGTGTCCTCTCATAGCCTCTCGATGCGTGCCTAGGAGCCATGGGCACCACTGGGCAAGACAAGACACACGCCACCGATCTACGCCCTGAGTGCACTCCCGGCAGATATACGCTACTGCCCTACCCGGCAAAAAAAGCACAAATATTCAGAACAAATTTTCCCACATATTGCGTGGCAGATTATAAGATCAAAACTGCACAGTATTGTGTGTTTGTAAAGTGTGCGCGTTATGCACAAAACCCTACATAAGGATTCAGCGCGCACTGGCTCTGCCCATTTTTCTCCCCGCTAGCTAAACTTTGGTCATGTATTCTCGGCATTCCATCACTTTCTCGCTACCTCCCTGTGACGGACATGTGCTGTAGTATTCCAGTCCTGCCGCCCTCGCTGACCCTTCGGTGCCCTCGGGCTGCTGCCCCATCCCTCCCCGCCCTCCGGCCGCCCTTCGGTGCTTGCAGTGACCCCCGGGGTCCGTTTCAGGCGCATCCTCTTGATAAAGTAAGCCTTTTGCCGATGATGATTTGGATCTGTCCCGGAGGAGCCGGAGGAGCCAGCGGACTCACAGAACGCACTGCCAACACCACGGCCCACACCGGAGTGGGGGAGCGTCCGCACCGCCCCATCCTGGTCCTGGGGTCTCCTCGGGGGCAGCTTAGTGCTGACCCCAGCAGTGTGTCCGACACCCCTTCGGCGTTAACCCCCCTCCCCGTCTCTCTCACACACACTCTTTCTCTAAGGCTCTTTCCTTTCCTCGCTTACAAACGCTAACCATACTAAGCGCACTGATGCTTTTGCAGACATTTGAGGAACGGTGGTAACGTAATTCATGAACGTACCCTATTTTTCATCCAAGAAACGTGCCCTTCTCTGGGCGTATTGTCCGCCCTACGTGTCCTCTGGACTGCACCCGTCCTCTGCCGCCCCACCCCCTCGCTTCGCACCCTCACCTCCCCCAGTAATTTCAGTCACCACCTACACACGTTCACACATTCATACGCACACACGGGCGCACAGAGACTGTCGCATAAATCAAGTAGCGCCGCACACTTCCCACACCGAGCAGCAGAGGGAAGTTCTGACCACCTGTACACGGCTATAAATCCTCGAGCGCGAGTCGAGTCGCGGAGACCGGCACGCACACACACACACACACACACACACACAGAGGGGATTATCTCGACGCTCTAATTACAATCTGTTACAACAACCTGTCGGTCAAAAACTGCCCGCCGTCCAATCGTAATAACGACATGTGGACCGTTGCAAAACTGCTGTTATTGTGACTCGTCAATGTGCCCTGCTCACTCTCAGAAAAATCAAATCACATCGAGTGAAAATGTGGTGATGACTGAACATCTTGGTCTATTTTGGATCAAGGCGTTTTGGCCGAATTTTAGTTTGAAAACCGATCACGTAAGTCAGTTATATCAATTTTTTGGATCCGATTTTGATCGTACAACTAGTTTCGGCCCGTAGTCTCCAAAAAATCACTTACTTCACGTGGATGTTCGTTTTCTATCATCAGACACATGATGTATAACATGCAAATTTCACTCGGGCATTGCTGCCACAGTACTAATAAGAAACAGCAACTCGTTCTCACCTCGGTCTTGAGCAACGTCAGCACGATCTCCTTCCTAGGTGCCGGCCAGTGTCCCATCACCCGCGATGCTAATCCCTTGCGTTTGCATTTTTATCGATCAGGTAATACCTCCCCCGTAGCCACACGGGCAGAGTCCAAGCAGGGATGCGGGGGTGGACGGGAGAGGTCGGAGCACAGGGGAGGAAGAAGGCCGCGCTCGACGCGAAAATGTCGAAATGTCGACACAATAGGGGAGGCCGGCGGAGGCGTGAAGTATCTTTTCCACTTGAATTAATTCAATCCCTTGGAGGGAAAAATAATAAGGGTGACGTGGCGGTCTGATTGTGTGATTGTAGCAAAGTGTGGGCGGGGAGCGGTGTAGAGCGGTGCACGCCGCGCGCTCCACGGGACTCCTGCGGCCTGCGGCAGGAGTGCCGGACCGTACGTGGGTTAGTGTCCGCCCCGCCCCCTCCACCCTCGGCCACACCTACCCCATTGCCCCGATCCGCACCTTTGACATCCATTTTTTTCACCCTCCTTTGAATGGCTTATCCTTTTTTCCCTGATTTTTTCCCCCCCGCCGCCTTACTCCAGCAGCAGGTCGTTGTCGAAAAGGGGAGACGCGAGCTGGTCACTTTGTGCATCGGCTCTTTCGGGGGGCGTGTTGAAATAAACAGCGCAAAGGACAACTTTGTTGTCGTTATCTCCCTCGTTTGATAATAAAATAAGAAAAAAACACGAGTTGATTTTTTTGTGAGAGATGATCCTCCGGACAGTGCATATGACGTGAGGAAATCGAAGGTGTCCCGTTGGTGCAGAAGCCAGAACGAGCGGGAAATAAAACTTGGCATTTACGATTTGAACTGATGTCCAGTGTATGTGTGTGTATGTGTGTGTGTGAGAGAGAGAGAGAGAGAGAGAGAGAGAGAGAGAGAGAGAGAGAGAGAGAGAGAGAGAGAGAGAGAGAGAGAGAGAGAGAGAGAGAGAGAGAGAGAGAGAGAGAGAGAGAGGATGTACAGGACGATTGTACAGAGCGGTTGGAGGACCAAAACATGTCAAGCAGTATCGAATATTTAATATATTTTGTGGTCGCGGGTTAGCTAATCCAGCACTGGCAGAAGTGACCGCCAGCTTAGTTTCATTATATAAAAATGTGTTTGAAAAACTTTATTATTTTTATGAAACCGGAAGTAGATATATTTTCGAGTCTGCTTTGTGTTAGGTAAAAAATTACTTGAAACAGGGTGACCCGCTGTGCAATGCCATTAGGAAATCTCTCTTCATCAGGAGATGTTCGTCTAGGATGCAGTCATCCCATTGCACAGTAATTAAAACAACGGTTGAAGGGCTTCGAAGGTAACGTAAAAATGTCGCAAGTAAGAATAACGTCAGAAAAAAAAAACACAATGTCTTTTTTTGTACTTTTTTAAAACGGTCAAGAGGCACTCGTCAAGGCAGAGGCGTGACAGCCTCCCACGACGCCTCGCGACGCGTGTAAAAGAAGTGTGCAAACGTCAATCGGTTTCGCTCGCTCGCTCTAAATCGTGTGCACCGGACTGAGAGGCGATTCGACAACAAAACATCACAACCCTCGCCTCTCTCCCGCCAAACCTCCTGCCGCCGCCTCGCGCGTCTTCGGCGGCGTGGGAGTCAAAGTCAAAATAAGTGCGTCGGGCCACCCGAGAGCCACCGCACACATTGCAGGGAGCGGTAACGTTTAAGCCCATCGCGCCTCTCACATCTCGACGCAGTTTCCCCGGCGAACCGACCGAGTCCGGGAAGAAGAAGAAGAAGAAGAAGAAGAAGAAGAAGAAGAAGAAGAAGAAGAAGAAGAAGAAGAAGAAGAAGAAGAAGAAGAAGAAGAAGAAGAAGAAGAAGAAGAAGAAGAAGAAGAAGCACCAGCGGGGAAATTGAACTGCTGCACCCGCCTCCGTCGCGGAAGTGGCCCGGTGAACCATTTTCTCCCGAAACGGCACCATCTCTCTCCGATATGTAGAGCAATAGCCGTATATTCGGCCCTATTTACCCAGGGCGAACGATATATGCACCGAAGTGGTACCGTCACCCATATAATTTCATGTCTACTATCTGGCTGGCAACTAGCGCACATCCTTTTCGTGGCAGCTTCTCCGAGCGCTCCGCCCCCGCCGCCCCCCCCCCCCCCCCTCTGCCCCCCGGCCATGCCGGGCATAGTGCGCCGTTACACTGCGTTAGTGTGCATTACTGAAGCCGGATGCAAACGACAGAAAAGTTTGAGGCAATCAGGAGAGCGACCCCGCCGGCTCGGACCCCCGACTCCTTCTTCGGATAGTTCTAATAGTGAAATACGCCGAACCTCCTCCCGAGAGGGGGCGCCCAGAGCAGTGACCTGTGCTGGGGCGTCTGGCGTTGTCTCAGTGTGAGCAGGATGTGCTGGTGCTGCTGACCCCCGAGACCGAGAGCGAGCGAGGCCTGCCCGGGCACTCAGCTTCGCCCACTCGCAGTTTCAGGCACGATCAAATTTTGGACGTACCCGCATGGCGACCTAACCGGGTGCCTTCATCTGCGTGCCGAGGTTACAATGTTCCGGCCGCGGCGTGAGCGGGCGACAGGGTGACGCGGGCCCAGCGGGGCGCGCCGCCGACACTCGAGCACACCGTGACATTAAAACCGAAAAGTCGCGCCAAACTACGACTATTTTACGGGCCATAAAAGTGAAAGGATGGCCCCGGCGATATTTACGAATGAGCGCGTCCGTGTTTGGACTCCGCGCCGCCGGTGTACGATCCATGTTAATTTTTTGCTCGTTAAACTGTAGAAAATGCAACATTATGGCCTCTCGGTCCCTTTGTCGCAGTGTCAGCCCCTTCCCTCTGCGCACGGCGTTCGCCCGCGAAGCAGCAGCACTCAACTCGAAGCGGCGCGCTGCTCGCGATTGAAAAGACAGTAATACACTTGCGCTGGGCCGGAAGGATAGCGATTATACGGCGAGTTGGCGCATTACGTCATGAGGGTGACAGCGCGGCGCTCCGTTAAAACGTTAAAGCCTGTTGCAAGTGGCACTTTACGGCGGGAATGCAACATTTGACAAATCAGTCGCCGCCACTCTGCGGGCAGATCCCGTCCCCGTAAGGGTTCGCTGCGTCCGAAGCCGCAGAGAGAGTGAGAGAGAGAGAGAGAGAGAGACACTGTGTCAAGGGTTGGGCCATTGTGAGTGACCCTAACTACAACTCCATCAGGGCGACGTCTGCAACATTTATATCGGAGAACCATCGGAATGAATTGAGCCCCCACGCCGAGGCCGCCGCGGCCACACGATATAAATCGCCCGGCGGATCCCTAAACGACGGCGAGGTGTCTTTGTCCGGCGGACGGATCGCTCCCCTGGGTCCGCCGCGGTGGTCTACTTGGGGGAGCCTGGGCTGGGACCCCGTGGCCAGTCAGAGTCCGAAGGCCAGGGCCGGACGGAGCGAACGCCGCCGCGGAACACCGCATACAGATTGCGATACGTTTTCATTTCCATATTGATGGGACGCGCGGAGGCTAAGATAGACGGCGGAGACGCCGCTGGGGGGCCTGGTTCGGTACGAATCCGTCTGGACGGCAAACAGTAGCAAATCAGTAGCAAGACGAGTTCACAAAACGGCCGCGGGCGATGTGTGGCACCAGGCTGAGCTGACGAAAGAAGCGGTGCATCTCCTCAGCTCTGGCGAAACACTCGATGCTGATGTGGGTATTGTTTGTCCTCCCCTAAGTACTTTTATCCAGCCATCACTGAGAAAGGACGCGAAGATCGCCACCTAATTTTGGGTATGAGGAGCAGGCTGAAGACGCTGTGTTGTAATCTTGTACAAGAAATATGTACAAATTTTGTACATTTACAGTGTGCGCGCTACACTCGCACTCAGAGAAAAAGACTTTTAGACCAAAATAATTCAAGAATATTTTATTGAATCAAATAAATCAAAAATAAGCCGAATAAAATGAAAAAATAGTCTTCGGTCGGGAATTTCGTTCTTGATTGCTTTTAGTATACGCTTTTCTAGGCGTGAATCGAGAATTCGTTTTCTATGTGCGGATGGAAAATTTACTGGAGCGCGAATAACTGATGTGTGTTTGGCGGCGCGGGTGCGGCGCGTGCGTCGGCCAGCGCCGGCCGGCACAATGCGGGGCGACAGGACCTACGGATGGCGGCCCCGGGATACCGGACCGGCTCGAGGGCTTCGATTGCGACGTCGGCGCACGTCGGCGGCGCGCTGACGCCGTGCTGCTCTCCAGGCGACACGCGGCCCGCGCGGCACAATGGCGCATTAGCAGCAGCGGCAGCGGCGGCAGCAGCGGCAGCAGCGGCAGCAGCGGCAGCAGCAGCAGCGGCAGCGGCAGCAGCGGCAGTAGCAGCGGCAGCAGCGGCAGCAGCGGCAGCAGCGGCAGCAGCAGCGGCAGCAGCAGCGGCAGCAGCGGCAGCAGCAGCAGCAGCAGCCCTCACGCCCACTTGTTTGCTCACAGAGAGAGGGGCTTATCAGCCCTGCTAATGGCCGCCTATTATTGCTTGCAATCACAAACGGTGCGTGGCCGTGTTGTGGGTCCGCGCCGCGCTTCTTCCGTCACAACAGTGACAAACGCCTGAGAAGGAAGGAGTCGCGAATGTTGGCTGACACGGAACTCAAAGAGGCTACTTCCAAAACTTGCCATTACTGTGCTTGAGACCCGAGACCTGAGTCAGCCGTTGCTTATTTGAAGCCTTTTCTGATAAGTAATGGGCAGGATTTTGGCTGGCCACAATGTAACCTAATCCAATAACTCGCTTATTTTCGTTCAAAAAGTCTCGCAAAAAGCTTGATATTTTCAAATCCAGGTGCCACGGCTACAAACCTTTAGTTTTAAAAACAGCATATCAAAACAAAATCAGTCGACTCTTTCATTCTCAAACCGATCGGAAGAATCCACCTCTCTGTTTCACAATCGTTGTCTAATCAAGGTTTATGAAGCAGGAAGCTCCGTTGTGACAGATGCAGATGCAGAACCGGTCTTGCCGACGGTGACGGAACGGACGGTGGACGCGGGGACCTCCCACGCACGAAGACAAGCGTCCCAAATTTGCCATAACACCCATCCGTGCAACAAGAACCTCCAATGTGACACGATATTTTTTTTCCATCCCCATTTCATTTTTTCCTTGCCAGGTCTTACTTTGGAGAGGACTTGGTGGCAGTAGTGGACTAAAAAATATAAAAATAAATGTCAATTGCCAACGGCACGCCTTCCGATGCAAAGTGCAACAAACACCGAACCCGCGCGAGGGAATGTCATGGGAATACGAATGCAACAGTTTTTGTGGGTCAGCCCGCCATCCGGCTCATTACAGGCAATTCCCATTCGAGGCTAGCCGGTCGGTTGCTGGGGGAGGCGCGCTGCCGGGGGGTCAGCGTCACAACGGAGACACGCTGCATCAAAACGCGACGTTGGCAGCGTCCAAGACTGTACGTAAACTTTAAGCACAAATTCGACTATTATGCAGTGTGAGGGCATTCAGGGAGGTATCGTTGAGGATGCAGACACCCCCCTGCTGCCGGTGCCCGGGTTATGGCCCGGCCGGCCCACCACACGTGAGTGACACCTTTCGCGAGCTTTATGCGGCGATCTTTGGCTGGGGCAGCGCGAGGGTCTGCGGGCCGGGGGCCGTTTCCGATTGCGAAACCATCTCTGTCTCTCTCGGCCGCATTGTCTTTGATGGGGGGTGCGAGGGGGACGGAGGAGGCGGGGACGGCCAGACATAACCTACTGATCGCACATCAAACCGAGTCCATTGCCAGCCGCTGTTTCACTTTGCGCCCATTCCGCGGACGTGAGCTATGTGCCGATCACGCCCATTTCGGACAGCGGTGGCAGCGGACCGCCGGCGGAACGACCCCGCGGGCCGACGGGGAGCCGACGGGGGCCGACATCAGCGAGGTATTGACGGCGGTGTGGCAACAGGTCTGCGCCCCGCCAGACAGCAGGCCAATCACACTGCAGCATCACCAGCAGCCCCCGCCTCGGACTGATGTGACGGACCGCTGCTGTTGTTTCTTTCCCGCAGACACCCAACTTTATCGACATCCGACGAAATAACGGAATAACATGGGGCGGCATGGAGCAGCACGCATCACGAACGGACAGCGCGCATAAAATGAGAAGCCTGCCGGCGAGTCTCTCTCTCTCTCCCTCGGACAGTTTCGGGTAAGTTCCCGAACTCTCACGCCGTACGTCTCATTAGGTAAGACTCCCCTAATCAGCTCTGAGGCAGTCACGGTCCGCGGCCGCCTCGTGTTTGTCGTGTCAGGAGGGTAATTAGTCTGCTCTGGGGACGCGCGATAGTACGCGGTGTACCGCTGCCGATGCCCGTGGCACCTGGCCGTCACACCGCGTAGGAATGCACAGGAAGGCGCACGTTAGGCCGGAACCAATCCGTGCGTCCGGCACGTGGCACCCACGTGCCACCGCGTGCGCCAGGCGTGACGATGACGGCCACCGCGTGGCGCAGCTGCCGGGGGCGCGTGGCCGGGGGCGCCCGGAGCCGACCGGAGCCGACCGGAGCGCCGACCGGAGGTGTTTCGGCGGCGTTTGCAGCCCTGCGACCGGCGGCAGCACGCTCGAAGACAGCATGGCTCTGCGGTGAGGTCATACGCCCCAACAACACAGAGCTGCAGATTCGCAAACCAATTTGAATTTTTCTCACTTTCTTTTAAAGGCAGTCACTTTCACTGCCTTTTTACAAGCGTAGGTTAGCTTGCTAAGGTTGAGATGAAAACGTTAGGTTGCTAAGGTTAAGTTGAAAAGGTTAAGGTTAGGTTGCTAAGGTTAAGATGAAAAGGTTAGGTTAGGTTTGCTGAGGTTAAGATGAAAAGGTTAGGTTAGGTTGTTTTTTCTACAGGTAACGTAACGAAAGGGTAATGGCATAGCATTCGGAGGGTGGCGGGGACACACAAATTGGGGTGGTCTGACAGCGGTGCTGGTGTGGAGATCCGGCTGCAATTGCCAAGGTCGTGCGCACACTTCCGCACGCGGCGCCGTCACACCTGGAAGTACACACACACACACACACACACACACACACAAGGACACACACACACGGACACACGGACCTAGGCGCGGGCGCCATGGGCAGCACTCGTGCCTCCAGTCATGCGTCACTCTGTT
This sequence comes from Odontothrips loti, assembly GCA_038380765.1. Taxonomy (NCBI): domain Eukaryota; kingdom Metazoa; phylum Arthropoda; class Insecta; order Thysanoptera; family Thripidae; genus Odontothrips; species Odontothrips loti. The sequence goes on from CM076243.1 coordinate 23,581,638, forward strand.
CTGTTATTTTGTTTCACCCCATCATGACCAATCTGTTCACGCTTCGCGTAAGTCACTCAGGTTGACAGGGCCATTCACACACACGTCATAAACACATAACACCTGGATACTGTGTGGAAAATAGTTGACCATAGCCGGCTTTCGGTTTTGGACACTGCGTCTTTCGGCATTCTGAGCTCAAGTAACGGGACAGACCCGGGAGGGCACGGGGGCAGCTGCCATAACCATTTATATGCTCTCCTATGGGGAGATATGCACTCGCGCTGACCCCGCGATGGCTCTCTCGGACAGACTGACTCAACACAAGAAAACATAATATTATCTGTGTAAAGGACATAAAGGGGTTTTTACGGCGGGAAGACGTCTCTCCCCTGGCCGTCGCTGCACATAAGAAGGCCCCCTAATGGATTTCGCTTTTACTGCGACGTTATAACCGGAAGCACATCCATCGCACGCGGGAGAGGCGCAGGCCCGACTTTTTGCACACCTTGCCGACGTCTACGCAAATAGCAAATGGATGTACGAATATGGGAGGGGAGCATTATTATCGCGCGCTGGGGGCCTCCCGGGGCAGCCAGGGCGGCCTGAGCCCCTGAGGCGGCCCTGCGGAGCCCAGCAGAGCACCTCGCGCGGAAATAATACCCGGCCCAAAGTAAACCTCACCGAGTGTTAAAAATGGCACAAGTATAGTGTCTGCAGGGCTTTTATTCCTTTCTTCTCTCCTCTCCCCTCAATAGCCCATCGTATATTTTACAGCGGCAACATTCAAAAAGTTAATGGCGCATCGTTTTGGGTCCGGCCGTGGGTGCGCGGGAGGCTTCTGCAACGAGGTAATACGGAGCAGAAGTCGCATTCGCCGTCCAGATCGCAATACCGGCCGAAGGTTACACAGCCGAGAGCTGCAGCGAAAACCCCCAGGACTCTGCAGACCGAGACTGCGAATGGGAAAAAAGAAAAGGTCAACATCAGCGCCCAATTTTGGGCGATCAGGGACCTGAAAAAGCTATTTGGAAAACGTGGCCATACTTTCAAGATTCGGGACCTGAGTTCAACTCTGATTCACGCTAGAATTTTTAAAATTGGTTCACATGTCCTCTTTCGATGGGAAATGATAAAAGTAATGGAGGGCCTCGTCGCATTCAGTCCAACTCATATCTCCCGCAGTTTCAATTGAAACGGTCCTGTAACCCCTCCTTTAGAATCCTGGCGCCAAGTTCAATCCAGCTCAGATCAATTTTAGTTTTAATGGGCCCCTTCCCTCATTCCGGTCTCTTATCGACCAAATTTGCGCGATAACCATGTCTCTCATGTACTCGCTCGCACTGTACCCACATTTCCCAGTGCATCCTTCCTTGTCAAACCTCATCTGCTCTCCTCCGTGAGTGAACGGCCCTGCAACATGGTCACGGTCGCCTGAGCAGAGACAGCAGAGCAGACGAGGGTAGCCCTTGGGGTAGCCGGGCCGCAGGGCCTTCGGGCGAGACGTGTGGCATAAACGGAGTCGTTACTCTCAACTCGGAATGGCGTCTGCGACGCGCATTTCTCCTTGCCCGACTTATCTATCAATCGATAGTCCGTCCTCCTTTACACACAAACTTCATTTCGGCGAGCGGCGCGCATTTTTATAGCGGCCCATGCAGTCGCACACAGCGCCACGCGCGTTCTTTTATTTCATCGTAATTTTTTGCTTATTCCTCCATTTCTCTGTACATTACTCCTGTTTATGTTTCGCGTTTCGCCCCGTGCCTTTATCTGCATGAAACGCTGCGTTTCCGCACTCGTAACGCAGCAGGGCCACAGCCGACACAGCATCCCTTCCAGGGCAATACTCGTTTCACAGAGGAACCGTACCGGCAGCGGCACAGCTTCCTGGACACCGAACAACGGCCGCTGGCAGACCTCTCCAGAGCAAAGGCCATTCTCATGAGAAGCCTCTGTTATTTCTCGCAAAATTTGGCTTCTCACTATTTTGCGAGAGCGAAAATATAGAGTAGACGAGAGTGGACTCATTTTATGAAACGTTTCGAAATTTTGACAGGATGGGAAGCAATGCGTTTTCCACGGGTCATTGATTTGACGAATGCCGTTGCCATCATGGGCGTTTTTGTGCGAAACATGATCCAATTTGAGGCTAACTCAGCTCAGTGACGGACCCTTATTGATGATGCAGCCGACGGCGCACGCAGCAGGAGGTGGTCAGAGGGACCTGCGGCCTCACTTCTTTCTTGCAATAGTGCGCCGCGTGCTGCCAAAAAAAAGAAAAAGAAAAGCGGGATTGTTTTATCAAAGTGTCCTAGATGCTCGCATGCTCGCTATAGTTGTTTAACCGGAAACAAATTAAAAGTTACCAAAAATATTGCAAAGTTTGACCTTAAAAAAAAATAAAAAATAAGTCAACCACCAAACGCGCAAATGTGGTCATCTTGTATCACGATTTTTTTCAGTGCTTATGGTACGATCTGTGAGCGAGAAAGGTAATGGGGAAGTATGTCCAGTGTCATGTCACCGAAATGGTCAGATTTCAAAGTACAAATCCTGCGGGAGCTCCGAAAAAGCCGTCTGACGATCTTTGCTCTCGTGGGTGGAATCTGACGCAAGATCCAGGCAGCGGCGGCGGTCCTGCACGATAATCGTACAGAACACATCAATATCGCCGAGCCATCGATCACTGTCATCGCGTTTCCCGGCGCGCTCCACGGCGACCGGTGGTCAGCGAGGAAGAGGACAAGAATGGTGGAGTAAAAAGTCACGGCCTGCACTATCTCCATTCTGTGGGAGTCTACGAGGGGAGGGGTGACGGCCGGGTCATCCATTCTCCACCTAAACCCTCTGGCCACTTCTCGGTTGCAGGATCGGAGAGGAAGTCTTGTTCGAACACCTCGGGCACTAATATATGCTCTCAGAATTACAAACAATACTACAACCATTTTACTGGCCTTACGAAAGAAAACAATTTTTAGCAGAGTTGGTGAGACAAATAGCCTTCTTCGCAATGATTCGGCAGTGTAAGACCCAAAGCGAGAAGTGAATCCCGGGATAGAAGCTGCAATCACCTTCAGCGCACACAACGTTTCTTTGTTCACGCCTTTTCCAGACTGATGAAATCGAAAGAATCGACACCCATTTAATTTCTCACCCGAATACGCGGCATATCTTGGTGCTTCTCCAGCTCGGGCCGGCAGACGCACGCGCGTGAGGGGCGCGGCGGCGGCGGCGGCGCCAACAAAACAATGCCCTGAACACGCGGCCTGACTCCTGTCGCCTGTCCGCCGATAAATCTTCCGCTCTGCGCTCCGATCATGCCTCCTCATTGAAAAGCGGTTCCGGCGCCGAGGACCGGCGGCTGGGGGACCCAGAGGACCCGGAGGACCCGGAGGACCCGAGGGGCGCGACTCCACGGCACAACCCCCCGGCGGCCGGGCTCCGGCAGGCTCTGATGGCGGCCGGGGGGCGGCGTTCCCGCGCACGGTCCCGCTTGTCTCGGCGCGCGCAAGCCGCGATAAATATGGAGAGCACGGCGGCGCGTGTGTGACACCTCCGGGGAACCTCCGGGAACCTCCGGGACCACAGCCGCAGAGATACGCCCCGCCGTCACAGAGCCGTGCCGGGCGCCGCGCCGCATAGACAACAATTTTTATCAGCGGACCGCGCGCGGGATATTTGCGGAGTACACGAAGGTTCCGCAATAAATAATCATGTTGTGTCATGAATTTTTGCAGACTGAGTTTGTGAGATACACTGTGAACTTCCCCGAGGTATGGCGCACACCTTGTGAGGTACATCGTTTCTAGACTCTCTCGAATACACTGTTCTCAGATTAACTTCGTAATTTTGCTGAAGCAGCAAAGTGTGAAAGTGGTCAGTTTAATCATGGTCATGGTGTCGAACTTCCGGCCCTTCCCTGTGGGGCGGGGGCCCTGTGTGGCGGGGGCTCTGTGGGGCGGGGGGCCCTGTGGGGCGGGGGCCCTGTGGGGCGGGGGCCCTGTGGGGCGGGGGCCCTGTGGGGCGGGGGGCCCTGTGAGGCGGGGGCCCTGTGGGGCGGGGCCCCTTGTGGGGCGGGGGCCCTGGGGGGCGGGCGGCCCCGTGGGGCGTGCGTGCAAAGTAAGCAATGCGTGTCGCACGGGGGCTTTGTTCGGGCCGATCTACGAGCTGGGCGCCGCGGCCTGACAGCCGGGGTGTCAGCCCCCTCAGACTCACCCCTCCTTCCCAAATTATTATTGTTTTCCTCTCTCGGGCGCCTTAAGTACACAACAGAAGCGAAGAGGGTATGGACTCGGGATCACGTATGGGTGTTGGCTATGCCTGTTGGTGGTGCAAGTGTGAAATACATTACTCCGGAGAAGCTCGAAACGGAAGTAAAAAGTCTGAACGAGGAAGAACCCAAGGAGAGATATGAAAATCGCGTGATTTTTGAAGTGCAGAGGTGGTTCCGAAATACACGGTATCTCATACTTCCCCTGCATTCTTCTTCCTCGTCTCGACTTCTTACTTCCGTTCTGAGTTTCTCCGGAGTACTCTACTGTCAGCAAAGCTAGGTCCAGTGCGGCGGCCTATCGAAGCACCTTCGATTCGAAACAGAGCTCGGGATCCAGGACTCATCACCGCAGCGCTTTGTGTGCCCTTTAGTTTTCCTTCCCACGCACCGCTCCACTCGCGTCTCCAAAGTAGCAGCGGTAGATCGCCGACACGTCGAAGAGAGAAATTCCTCTCTATCTCTCTCTGCTCGCATGACTTAACTGGCGACCGCGCTGGTGCCGCCGCGGAGCGTAGCAAGGCAACAACATCCATTCCCGTTTCTGGTGGCACGCGTAACGCCGTGCGGTGCGTACACACACACACACACCGGGCCGCGATGAGTGATGACCCGCCGTCATGGCGCTGGGCCGCGACGCTTGGCCGCCCAGATTTGTCACGTCCGCGTCGTACCTGGTGACACGACACGGGCGGCGGTGTGTCTGCGCATGCGCGGGCCCCGGCGGGCACCGGGCCGTCCGGCAGCGCGTCACGGAGGTGCGGGGCGGGACCAAGACTGCCGATTTAAAAATAAAATAAAATTTGAGCTTGCCTGCCTGGCGTGTTTTTGTTTTTGTCAAAATTTAAAACGTATTCTCCAACTTCGGTTCGGAACAGAAGGAGAGGGGGGTGGGGGGTGGGGGGGGGGGGGGGGGAAGGGTGCACTGCCTGTCCCCGCCACCAAGCAGGAGCCCCGGCGCGTCTCAACCGTAGACGAGCTTGTCCTCATCTCCATCCAAATTCTCCAGGTCACATAGAGCGAGGGTGTAAAGACAATTCCCCCTTTGCTCCCCTCGTTTCAAATAGTACGGACTCCCCTTGTGAGGAGGTGGTGTGCCCCCAGTGGGGCCCCGGGGGGGGGGGGGGGGAGAGGCGTCGTGGGGCTGCCGGGGGGACGCGTCGGAATGCTCGGCCCGTTTGTCAACACAGGACGGTGACGCTGACACGACGACGGCAACATCCCCTTCTTCTTGTTCTTCAGCCGGAGCGTGTCGAGCACGCGGGCTTTGTGAGGTGGGGGAGGGGGGGATGTGTGGCGCGGGGGTCAGCGGGTTCGCCGAATAAGTCCGTGCGCCTCACCGCGAACTAGTCCGAAACGTCCCACATTTGAGCGACTATGGTCTGACTTTTTCACTCTCAGCGGTCTAGGTCACCACGACAAATTAAACGCCTCTCCTCGGGAGTTGTTGTCAGTACCAGAGCCACAGTGACTTGGAAGTCGGCCCCGGATACGGAGTGTCACAGCGCTGTCGGCCCCTCCCTGTTTGTAGGTACGCGTCCGCGCCTTATGACACCGCCTCGTCCACACACACACGGAGCCCCTGCGGGCTGCGTGGGTCTGTCCGGGTCTCGGCGGCCGTCATATCTCACGGGGACAATGCCGTCCGGAGCACGACACGAGCGGCCGGGCCGCTGCACCGGCTTAGCGCAACATGTATGAGTGCGTCTCGGCCCCGGGCCTGTCCACCTATCTGTCGTGTCTGATACGGATCCATTAATCCCAAATTAACTCTGTTTGATTTGGTCAGTGTTGCTGTCTCATGGCGCTGCGCCGCGGTCATCACTCAGCCAGCGGTCGGTGACAACCTCTCCGGACCACTCAGCTCACATGAGTAGACGGTGATGAAGTCCATGGTACAGTCACCGGCATCAGGCAGGCGGTGGATGGGGCAACCTTGTAGAGATTGGGACGTGGAGGAGATGCGGATTAGTGTCTACACCGGCTTGGGGCTCAGCGCCTGCCAATGGGTGGGTAGGCACTCCCGTCACACACACGGGCTGGGCGGGCAGGCCTACCTCACAGGGGCGCAGTCAGGTACACCACCGTGTGGTGCGGGTAGGCCTACCCAGCACGGCAGGCAGGTCTCGATCAATCAGTATGAAGATTCGTGTCAACCGTGACATTCTCTCTTTATCTTTCTCCTTCTCTCGTTCTCTCTCGCTCTCTCTCTCTCTCTCTCTCTCTCTCTCTCTCTCTCTCTCTCTCTCTCTCTCTCTCTCTCTCTCTCTCTCTCTCTCTCTCTCTCTCCATCCTCCAAACGCACAACAAGACTACTGAGACTGGCCTGGTGTGACCTCTCTCTAACGTCAGAGCAACGGTCACTAAACCAGTCGCCCCGGGCCGCCCCTGATACCGCCGTCCGTTGTGTCGCGCCAAATTTTCACTCGTGCGAACATGAGTCCGTGTTTGCTTCCCCGCTGACCGCACACACTCGGCTGCTGCGGGTCCGGCCGGTACGGTCGTTGACGGCGCGGCGATCGTGCGACGAGTTCCGAAGATCCGCTGCCGGCACCGTCCGCCGGGTCCCACACCGCCGGGGACACGTCAAACTTGTCGAATTATTGCGTTTGACGAGTCGCGACGAGGACGTCAAGTTTCGCGCCGGCACGGCTCCCCTTTTAACGACGGCCGCCCGTCCCCGTGCACCCATCAGCGCGGGACGGCCGCACTGCCAATCAGGCGCTGGACGCATCCCCGAGTCACGCAGGAAGCTCGTAAAAGAAGTGTTGCGGTCGCGGCCCGCGGTCCAGCAGCGCCGCCGCCGTGCAGCATCCCCGAACCTGCTGCCGGCCGATAAAAGTGGTCCGGGTAGTGGGACAAGTTGGACGGCGGGCTGAATGCAACATCCCCGATAATGTGTGTGCGCCAGTCCTGCTCCTCCTGCTCTCCTTGGGCAAGCAGCAGCAGCAGCAGCAGCAGCAGCAGCAGCGGCAGCAGCAGCAGCAGCAGCAGCAGCAGCAGCAGCAGCGGCAGCAGCAGCAGCAGCAGCAGCAGCAGCAGCAGCAGCAGCAGCAGCAGCGGCAGCAGCAGCAGCAGCAGCAGCGGCAGCAGCAGCAGCAGCAGCAGCAGCAGCAGCAGCAGCAGCAGCAGCAGCAGCGGCAGCAGCAGCAGCAGGCGGGGGCACCGCAGCCACAGAACCACCCATCCATCCCCTTTCACCCCGTTGCAACATCTCTATACACACCTCATCGTGCAACAATGTGCGTGAGTGCGTGTGTGTGTGTGCGTGTGTGTGCGTGCGCTGTTTGCGGGGCTTTTTTAAAACGATAGCGCTTCGTAATGAACTCGCCCGCCGGGTGAGTTACGGTGGAGGTGTGCTCTGGCCCGTGGTGACCAGGGTCACACACACACACACGCACACTCACACACACTGAGGGGTTTACAGTCTGCCAATGGTCAGCACAAAGCAGGTAGTGTTCGATACCTTTACGCACGTCGCGTCGTCGTGAGAACCAGCGAGGCGCGGCGCGGAGAGCTGTGCGCCGCAATTAGCATACCGGCCTGCAGCAGCATATTGGCGAGGCACGCCCCCCCCCCCCCGGGCTCAGGCGGCTCTGTCGAGGTTGTGCGCATAGGACTCTGAGAGTTCGGCTAACACACTACTTTTTCGGAAAGTGTGATGGTTGCCAACACTCCAGGAAAAGTATGGTTGGCTTGGTAACCCTTTACACTTTCAGAAGAGTTCGTACCACAACTTGCATAAGAACCCAATTGTGTAGAGTAATTCTTATTTTGAATCAAATTTGGCGCATGGTCGGTGGTTTGTTGTCGATTTGCTCGCAGATTGCGTGCTCACCCCCTCCCCCCTTCCCCCCTCTCCCACACACATCATCCGCGAGCTCCGTTTAATCAAACAGGGCGATGAGGTTTGCGTGACAAAAAAGAAGACGCGCATTTTATTCCGCCGGACACCGGTATCGCTTTTGCGGTTTTCCGCCACAGAGCGCTTTCCCAAACAAACCCACCCCCGTGCGCGGCGGAACGGCGATCGCTGATATGAAAAATAAAAGAGCCCCCGCTGGCGGCGGTCGGAGGCCACCGGTGTCCCGGTATACGGAGCCGTGCGCCAGAGCGGTTAGTTCAGGGGCCGTTCACGTATACATTACGCTACACACTGTATACATCGTCACAATCAGACAAGCACATTTGCGGGCGGTCTTCGGACAAGACCAAGAGTATTCCGGGAGCGCTCGAGCGCGGGGGAAGGGGGGAGGGGGGGTCAGCCACAGGTCATGCTCCTATATTAAATACATGGAAAGGTTAGGTTAGCCAGGTCACGCGGGAGGAGCGGGGGGTGGGGGTCTAAAAGTGGCCGATTTTGTGTCACGTGGTATATGGATGCCCCCTATCTCCAGGCATGCTCCACGGGGGTAGTTCATGGCCGGCCCCTCAAAGACTCACGCGAGCCCCCCGCACTAGGGGGCGCAAAGCGAGGCCACGACACGAGTCCACGACGGAAACGCGATGGACCGGAATAAGCATCGCCAGCAGGCGGGCGATAGGGTATTCCTGCGGTCAGCAGCGAAGCTCTCCTCTCCCCGCCCCGTCGTTTTACTTTCACTTTCCTGTCCAGCCGACAGTTTTTGTCCATCCCGGCAGCGGGCGTGTGTGACCCCACGCGATAAAGCCCCCGGTCCGCCCCGCATATTCGCTTTAATTCCATGAGACGCGCGCGCTGATGGCCGCCATAGCGGAGGTGAAAGTGATTCCGCGGCGCACGTGCCGGCTGCCGGGCCCCGGCTCCGGCCTCTTTTAATAAAACTGCGCACTTCTAATAGTGGCGGCGGTGGTGGTGGTTTGGCAGCACGGCGATGTGCCTCGGCGCTGCCTGCTGCCCCCCGCAGGGCCCGCGGGGCCAGCAAAAGGGTTGAACGCGTTAATCCGCGTGGCAGCCGCGGCCGCGCGCGCCGCAACCATCACATCAGCGCCAATCCGCCCCTGATACAGAGCGAGCGAGAGAGAGGATGGGGATGGGTGGTGGGGGAGAGGGAGAGCGGCGATGATGATGACGAGGACGAGGCGGCCGACGGGCACACAGTGGGCACACACCCCCGTAGCTGGTGGCGCCGCGGCACGGCGGCTACGTCCCGGGTCGGCGCGCGCCTCGGACGATGGGGTCTCCCGGGGACCAAATGAGTCGGCACGGCAGCATAGCAACCCGTCCTGGACGAAAGGCCGCCCCGGATTAAAATTGCTATGGCAGTGGAGGGCCTCGGGGGCCCTGCGGCCCTGCGGGGCCTCAACCCTTCACCCCTGCTACTACTCTGGCTGGAATTCGCGGCCGCAGCATGCGCCGGCGATGAGACGCGGCCCAGATGTGATTTGGCAAGTTTTGTTAATCAAGTCGAAGCGAGCAAGAGAGTAGGAAGCCCCGTCGTCATTGGGGGTCCCGGGCTCTTTCCGTTTTCCGCTTCGGCGACACTAGTGAACGAAGCCATCTTTTTGGCCTCACTCGCCGTCCCTGGCTGAAGCCGCAATAGGGTATTTCGGAGAAGGTCCAAACCGGAAATGAAGAAGAAGTCAAGAAGAACATCAGCGGTATTAAAACGCGGTTATCATAAGGGTACCGTAGCAGAAAGTATCTCCGCCACGTCTCTGCCACGATCAGACGTCAGATATTCGGAGGCTGAGCTCTCGCTGACGATATGTCACGGCCATTCGGTGGGGTCAGACACCGCAAACTCCACGCATCTTCCAGAGTCGCCACTTTCAGTCGCGCCGAAAAGCTGTGCACTGCCTGACCCAACCAAATGGTCGTGACACATCGTCAGCGAAAGCTCCAAATTTTTGACCTCGCCTGGTGGCTGACGCCGTGGCGGAGATACTCTCTGATACGGGTACGTCAACTTAATACCGAATCTGTAATCAACGTAGAATTTGTTGCTAAATGCTTCACTATGGTATTTCGAGTTTTGAGTTGGCTCGTGGCCGACGCCGTGGCGGAGATACTCTCTGATGCGGTTACCCTCATACTGTTTCCACACGGAATGGATACAATGTTACTAATAGGAATGTGAAAACCAGTGTCCTTGTTTGTTGCTAATGACGGACTATTTGATGTGTTGCAGTGTCATGTGCATGCATAGCTGTGGAAACTAAGACCGTGCAGCCGCTTTGCTGTGTCTTCTGCTTGGTTGTAAACAACTAGGCAAGGAGTGACCAGGCTACCTCAACTTCACAAGGTGAGTTCTCAATGAAAGATTTTATATGTAGTCTGTTTGTAGATCTTTATCTATTAAATTCAAATTCCATTCCTATTTCATTGTGTATGCGGGACCACAAGGTGGGCAAGGCAGGGTAGTAATGCAAAATTGATGACTCCATGCTACTGACGTGTACCTAGTAGGCAACCGCGTCTGCATCATACGTCCGTACCTCACATGCTGGCGTACCCTGGACTTTTTCATGCGCTTCAGACCCGCACGTTTTCAATGCACTTGTACCTCCTGCCCTACGGCGCCCGACAGGTAGGCAACCACGGCTCTTGCATGCACGCGTACATTGCGGGTCGGCCTACCCTGGCGCTTGCAGGCGCGTCAAGCAAACTTAATTTCCGGCGAAATCCTCTGATTTTCAAAACTGCTACGCTGCGCTCTCCACATTACGCTCAGAACACGGGAGCCTACCCCTGTGCGGCCTCTTGTCTTTTCCGACCGCCATCAGCCGTGTGCGTCGCTGCCCAGAGCTGCTGAGCAGTCTCATCAGGAAATCATACCGCCAGCATTACCCCGCCGCGGGCACCGCGCCACAAACCGACACAACAAAGTGGTGCGGGCCGTGTCGGGCCGCCGTTTTACCGCCCGGCTAGAAAAGGGTTGAACAAACACATCCGCCCCCGATCTGACGGCGCGGGCGGAGAGCTAGGTCAGACCGGCCTATCCGGCGGCGGCCCCGCAGTAGATACGGCCCCCACGGGCTGCCGGCCGGCGCACCGCATCATACCGTCATCGTCATCCAGTTAGTTGGAGAGGAGCGGCCTCCGACCCGCCGGCCTCCACCATTTCCACGAACTGACGCGGCGTTTTCGACGAAAAGGGCCGCCCTTTCCCGGAAGCCTCTGCCGCCGCCCCGGGCCAGCGGCTGCCAGCGGCTGCCAGTGGCGCTCGGCCGCACAGCAGCGGGGCACCACGGGGCACTACCGCCGGCACCGCGTGACTTGGCAGGACTCACGGTCTTGTTTTTGTGTCGTCGCGCCGTCGGGGGTGTTAGTCGGTTCGGGGGCAGTCAGTGGCTGCGGCCGCCAGGGACACGCACTGGGTGGAGTCCCCCGGGGTCCGCCCCGAGCCGGGCGCACAAGAGGTTAGACCGCGGAGGGTGCTGGTACTCATTCGATTCGATTCGGAAAGGGGATCCGGCCGGCGGAGACCGAGACGAAAGGGTCAGGTACCGCGTACCCCGGGGAGTACCCAGGTGTACCCCGCGCTGTGGCGGATCGCGGTGTGAACGCCCCGACATGGGGCCGTGCACAAGAGACGTAATGTCCAGCGTGCACTGGACAACCACCCGCGCGGTCTTACGACAAGGTCAAAAGCAGTCCGGGAGACACCCCGCGCGCGAGCACCTGGCCGTCGGTCGCTCGAGCGCGGGGTATCTCCCGGAATGCTACGTCTCGGCCACGTACTTAATGGACGATCCCCAGAGCAGCGCTGCAGGACCGAGTCGAGCAGGGCAGGGCCGGCAGGGCGCTGATGACACGGCGCTTTGCTGCTTATCAGACCCACACCTGGGCCGGCGGCGGCCAGAACCCTGAGAAAGGAGTGTCAGGGAGCGCCTGGGCTCGGGGCGGCGGCAGCGCTGGAAAATCTAAGGGTCCAAAAAATCGGACGAACACCACACAACGTTTCGGCCGCCCGCACCCGGAAAATTGTCGACATCGATCAAAATTAGAATGACCTAGAAAATGCTAATCTTGAACTTCGCAAGGTTGTGTATCTGACCCAAGCTAGATTGAAGCTTTGTGCAAGACTATTTCCGTGAGTAATACCTACTAATCTTGAAAAGATCAAGGCTGGATCTATCGTTTCTCTGGCTTCACTCCTGCCGAGCACTGACCTTACCGGAATAGTAGCAGTGCCCCCTCCCCAGTCAGCCTCCGGCCCGAGGGGTCCACGACTCGAGACAATCAGTGTGCAGCTTTAGAGACAATCAAGCACAATCATCAATAAAAGATCTTAAAAACTGCATTAAAATGAGGCTGGAGCTAGATTATGGGGCTAAAAACGGCCGAAAAACGCCATTTCTAGACTAAAATTTCGAATCGTTGGCAAAACAATCGACACAATCAACACAATCGGTGTAGGCTCCGGCCCCCCGCCGCCGTGGACCCATCTCGTCCCGCTTGTTCCCCATCGCCGCTCGCGGCAGTAAACATGAACGTCTCCTCATATGTTCCATTTGCCTAATGAGCCCCTCGCGGGGACGCCGGGCTGCGCCGGGCCCGGCTACCGCACTGTGCGCCCATACCGTGCACCGCTATTGCGGTTATGAGCAATCCGACACAAATTGCATTTTCATATCTCGCGGCGACATCTCCGTCATTATTCGACGACGACTTGGACGGCGGCGGCTCCCGCGAGGCGGGCCCCGGCTGAACCCACTCAGCCGCCGTACGTACTCCGGACGGCGACTGGACGTTCCGGCGAAGAAGCCGGCGACCTCGGCACGACGCCCCATATAGATGTCTAAGAACGAACACGAACACCGTCAACCGCGGCCAAAGCCACGTATCGCCGGGGAGGGTGCAGTGCAGTAGAGTTGCGCTCAAACACAACCAACCCCGCAGTGCGGTGACGTAGTGCGATACTGCACAAGAGGACATATATAGCCACACCATTCTCCAATCACGCCCTTTAAGAAAAATCTTTGGAACGTCTTAAAGTTTACAGTCGAATTTCGGTTTGAAATGCACTAGATGACAAACTTGTTTTCGGATCGAAACTGCAGAGCCAGCCAGTACTGCCTTAGCTTGGTGCGTACAAGTGAGCCAAAAATGGAAAGTAAAAAAAATCAAAAAAATCATGCCCTACACTTCTTTGGCTTACCGTTTTGTTGCTTGATAGAAAAGAATATCGTCGCGGGATACGGCGTGTTGTTATACGACCAGCCGGGGATGGCAGCCGTCGGTTTCCAATTCGCAATCCGCACGCGGAGAAACAAAACGCACGATAGTTACAGAAACGAATAAGTCGCGATGACCGAGCGCCGCGTGTAACGACGCTAGCGGCGCGAGACCCCACGCTACGCTCCGCGACGAAAACACACACACACACACACACACACACACACACACACACACACACAAATACACACACACTCACACATGTGCAGCCGCGAATTTATGCCAATGTGTGCTAGCGTGTGTGGGCCGCGCGAAAGGGGCGCGTGTCGCGTTTATGTAATGCTTTTTACGTTTTTACAGCACGGCAGTAATTTCGCGCACTGTGTGTGTGTGTGTGTGTGTGTGTGTGCCGCGCGCACTAGTCTGCGCCGAGCGGCCCAAATAAACTTTAACGCCGTTTTAGGGCATTTTTAAACACAAGAGCGATGTCGCGTTTTGTTGCGAGTCATTCAAATAAACGGTTATGTTTATGTGGAGTACTTTCGCGGGTTTGCCCCTGGAGGCCGCGGGGAGCCACAGGGCAGGGTGAGCGGGGCGGCTGGGGGTGAGCGCGGGGCGGCGGCGTGGCGGGGGTTGATACGGTGACAGGCCCAAGCAGAGCAAATGACGAGGCGAGGCCCCCGACGAGGCCTGGGCCCGGCCCTGAACCCCTGGATCCTGCTGCCGCGCCGCGCCGAGTGGTGACTAAACTTTAGAACCGCGCATATCCGGCCGGGCGCACCAACGTGTAGCCCTATCTCACTTCCGCTCGGCGTGTGCGGCACGGTGCGTGCACCGGGCGGAACAGCGGATCAGCGCCGCGCACAGCCTCCAAGCTCACGAGAAAAAGTAGAAAAATCGCTGCAAGAGATGAACAGTAATGATCATCATTGTGATGATGATGGTTCATCACAGTGCTATGTTAAGCACGTACTAGTGCTTCTGAAAAGGTGGTGATTTTCCGTTGAGGGATAATCATTTTTTGTCATTCACAGTAAAATGTAGATGAACCAAAAACGTGAAAATGAAAAAGGGAACCGCGTTAGCATGAAGGACTGATTTCTAGAAACGAAGGATGACCGTTGTCATGACGTTTTGGATTTCGCTGATGGTTCCCTTGGGGGCCGTGGTCGGATGGCCGTGGGACGGACGTGTGCTGTTGGGGTAGGGTCCGGTGGGGTCCAGGGAGCCCAGCGGGGTGCTCTGGCGCCGGAAACAGACCACGCCAATTATTATCTGTACGGACCACCGATGACCAATTTGTATTTTTTGTGGGCAACAGCGCTTCGAAAACAAAAAATAGGCTACAGTTTTGTAAATTCGCGATGGAAAGAGAACGCGGCGACAGGGTTCGGCCCTGTGCCCGACGCACACGCCCCACTGCATCGCATCAAACAAGCTTTTTGCAATTTTAATGACCCTGTAAAGTAATTGACTATGAGGGTGGGTTTGGGAAATGAAAGGTAGAGAGAACATCCACCTTGTTCGTTTTACAGTTAGACGCGAATCTGAGAGCCTGTGGGGTGCATTGAACGACTTTTCCATTAGTAAAGGAACTTGTTTTAGGTTTGAGAACAATTAAATCAGAAACTCCATCAATGGAGTGTCGTTTTACAGTTGTTTTTTCCCCCGTCGGAAGTAGTGGTGGAGGTGGAGCTGCAGCTGACAATCCACTCTGTGCATGTTTGCATGCTCGGTATGCTCGCTCGTTCTGCCTCATTCGGTTTGATGACTTGGCGCTCCGGCCGCGTGCGAAATTTCTGTTCCCCGTCCGTTTCACCCGTAAGAGGGGATGGATTCAGGTGGGGTCTTTTTCGCAGGCAGCCAGAATGTCGATGCAGCTTGCGCGGCCTCCACTGCAGACCAGGTTGCGCAGCTCACTGCCCCGCTGTGGGGTGTGCACGCCGAGCCCAGGGACCCCAGGGGTCAGAGGGGCCTGTTGTGTCCCTCTGGTCTGGAAAAATTATTCCGGGGATTTATTTGTTTGGTAAAGTATATCGTTGCGAATAATGTAACCGAGTTCGCTAATATCTCGGTAGGTTGAGACAGGAGGAGGAGGTCCACGGCGCAGGTGTTGCCTCCTCACGAGGGCCGCAATGGTGCCGTGGGTGGCGGCCAGTGGCGGGCGGCCGCCATGCTGTGGGCACCGTCCTGGCCGAGAGGGTTCGGACGGCTGGCGGTCAGCGGGACATAAAAACCGGCAACAACGTTGTTTCAAAATGTGCAAAGAGGCATGAGGAAGGGCGACAACGCGTGGGCGAGTTTGATTTACGCAGGGAAGGGAATTCCCCCGAGTAATTACCGGCCACTGGCGCCGCACATGCCAAACCACGAGAACCACCCTCTGGGAGGCCATAGTCCTCGTTCAGGAGGAGACAGGCAAACTGTTAGAGTTTCCACACGGCCGGGTTGCGACGAACAAAAACTCCTGACTCGTTCCTTGATTCGAGTGACTATTTACCATTTATATTAGCGTTTGCGCTGTTGCATTATATTGTTGAGGAGATCTTTGATCGGTGAGCTTCTCATCAACGATCCAGGTTTTGGTCTGCCACGTTGGATAGCGAGGAGATTGCAAGCTGTAGTATCCTGCAGTAACGTAAGTGCGAGAGGTGTGCAGCAGCAGAGGGGCCGGGTTGGGGCCGGGCCAGGCCAGGCTGAGCCCCCCGCGCCGCGCTCACAGCGCCCTCCTCAGGGAGTTGTAACAACCCTTTGCCGACTCTTCCCTTCACCCCTTATCATCGCAAGGGGTGGGCGGCAGTCATTGTTGCTACACAAGTCTCTAAATTACAATTACCACGTATGGAGTCCTGATCCTGTAGCAATTAGTGGTTGCGTCGACTTCATGGAGGTGGAGGCGGAGGACGGGATAGGGGAGAGGCATGACACACCCACGTAACAAGAGCACATGACTTACACGTGGGATGCATTTTGTATTCGTTGTGGTAGAGGGCAGATGGGAGCTTTAATCAACCCGCGAAACACCGGATGCTACGTGGGGTGTGCAAAATCCATGTGCAAAAATTAAAAATAATTTACTGCCACGACAAATCTTCTGTCCGCATTCCTATAGAAAGAAAAAAGTTTTCACGCCCTGCGTTACGAAAAAAAATCAAATCAAGAACAGTTGAATACCAAGCTATATCGTATGGTCGTTGGCTTGCACAACGGCAGCAAACAACAACCAGTGCAACAACAAAATAATAATAATATCACGCCAACCTGACGCAACCCTTCCTCTTTAGGGGGTGGGTGCAGTGGTGGACAGGGTGCATCATCTCATAGACGCACAGCGGGTCATCGATGAGGGTCCAAGTCGCCAGTAACATCAACAACAACGCGAGGCGAGAGGGGGTGGTAGCATTGTGCGATAGGGTGCCGGCTATGGCTGGGGGTGGATTGCCTTTGGTAATTAACGCGGATTACAGCGCGAGACGACGCCCAGGCCTAGACGTTTAGGGAGCATTGAGAGATTATAAACTTGGACGCCCTCTGGACGCCAGAGTCCAGGCTGTGACGCTGCACCGAGGGCGCTGGGCTGTTTTCTCATCCCTCAGTGCTACACAGAGCTGCTCAATGTGACGAGCTAACCAACTTGTGAAACAATGAGACCAAAATACTAGCTTTTAGAAATTTTCACCCGAAATTATTCCGCGTTGTATAGCTGGTAGAACACCGTATATGACACAGTGATTACTATAATGATTTAAACTGCGAGGATAGCTCATTAATCGTTTCATGCCAAGAAAAACACCAGTTATTTGGAGATGTGATGGTAGATTCGCACATTTTAGTGGTCCTGAAAAAGTGACGATTTTCCATTAATTGGTGACCATTACCCTTTCATTCACGGTACGGTGGGTTGCGATTTTGCTTAAACTGCAGAATGCCAGGATGATCCTCCGATGAAAGTGTGGCGTTTTACACACATGACGCATCACTCATACATGCGTGTACTCGTGTTTTCAATGCGTCGTACCCATTGTACGTACAACAGATGGCGCCCCGGGACGTGACCCTCCCCTAGTTATACGCGATATGGTATGCACGACTGACTCCGGAGCCAGGAGAGCATCGAGGTGGCAGCGGCACTCCCCGTCCCGGCCTTAGCAAAGCATTTCTAACTATCTAGCGTATTTACTCTAAGACTAGGCTGGGACGCGTGTAGGCAATGCCCAAAAATACCTGACAAAGTTTAGAAACATTTACCTTGGCATGTCCCCGTGTCCCCTCCCCTCTCCGATAAGCTGGCATGCATGAACGGCCCCGCGCCGCACCCCCAACCTACTGCTAGTGTTCTTTGGAATACACTGCAAACATCTATACGTACAGTTTACTGCGAGAGTCCACTGCGAGGCCGGATTCATTTAGGCAAAGCGAATATCGCGTTTCCGAAGGCGGCCCTTAAATACATGGAGGCAATTATTTTGCGCACGCCGAGTCCGAAAACGCCGAGGACGATGCGGGTGGTCAGAGCGGCGTGGGGCGGCTCCGCGTGGTCACGTGGTCGGGAACGAAGAAGGATCGACTACATTAGCGGCCACGTTGCCGCGACTTGGCCTGTGCTGACTCCGTCCAGTTAGGGGGTTGTGGCGCACGCCGTGTTAATCCTGACGGACAAGCAGTCTTCGTGGCACCGCAAATACCCCTTTCGCCTCGCTACGCCCCGCCACGCCCCCAGCGCACGCCCGCGCGCCACGCCTCCGAACGCCGTCGCCGCCGTCGCACGCCTGCCGCCGGCCGCGTCCGAGTAACCGCGCTGCGGCAGCCCCGCCTCAGGGTGACGGGCACGCCGACCGCGTCCGAATCCGCAGCGGGTAATCCGGGGTCGGCGCCGCGCGCCGGGCTAATGAACGCAGTGTGCGGGGGCCGTGGCGGGCCGTGGCGGGCCGTGGCGGGCCGTGGCGGGCTGTGGCGGGCCGTGGCGGGCTGTGACAACATTTCAACCCTTTGGAGGCAGGAGGGGGCTTGACGATGATGGGTCGGAGATATGACCGCGATGAGGCTGGCAGAGGCCGCAGCCCGCAGGGGCCGACAACCACCGCCACTGACTTTCTGGCAGCGACCTTCATATGTTGATCGGACCCAAAGTAGGGGCTGTTCTTAAATCACGTAACTCAGACCGATGGGTGGATCGTCAGGATGTCGTGCAACCATCATCGATGGTCCTCCCAGGAAGGTCCAAAGGGCACTGTGGGAGACGACGCTCTGCGCTCGAGCGCGCCCTGCCGACGGGCACTCGAGCGCGGGGTATCTCCCCGGGGACTCCACGGATATTGTGTTACGTAATTAATGTACGGCCCTAAGGCACGCCGGGCCCGGCACGGGCGGTGGGCAGCACCAAGGAATGGATGGCGGGATTAGCCGGCGTCGACAGGCCGGCTGTGGAGGGTCTGCTAACGCTCGAAATGAGAGTCCGACTCGGACACGACGACTTGGCACTGATAGCCACCCCTATTTACTCTTGCACGCGCGGCGAGGCGGAACCCATGGGTGTGTTAATCTCAACACTTTCGCTGCTTAGGCGAAAATGAGTATCGCGTACTGATTTGTTGCATTATTTTACGCACGACAAAGACCGAGTCGTCGGTCGTTCCTTTGCATTTTTTTTTTGGGGGGGGGGGGCAGCAACTGAAATCGTAGATATGATGGACGTAACGTGTAGCTTTGCTCGTCGGCGATCCCTCTGCCCTCTGCCAGTATATTGTGCCGCGTGTCTTGTTTGTTAGGCGCAGATGGAAAGTAAACAAACTGCCAAAATCCTCCCTATTCAGGTCGCGGGAATGACCACCGCCTCTGCCTGCCCCGGCCTGCCCTCTCAGTATTGCAGACCAGTCCGGTGAGACTGCCGGCCGGCAAAGACTGTTTCCTCGCCCAGGTTTGACCAAGTTTGACCAAGTTTGCAAGATTTTTTTTTTTGCTCAAAGTAAAACTTATGCAGATCTGGACGCTCCACACTTTATATACTATGCAAATGTGCTTAAAATCCCGGCCCATAAAATAGACCTATATCGCTTCGGTAACGACATTGTTAGGACCCATCGGTTTCTAGTGTTCAAGGCGTTGGAGAGAACCTCCCGTGGCGGCGTCGGTGGCCGAGGAAGTGAGAGACGGGGTGTGAGAGAGAGAAAGCGACTGCCTTATCGCGGTCCCCGCTGCAATTATCAGGCTGAGCGCGTAGTGCCGGGCGCCAAACGGCAAAGGAAAACGAGCTCGGCGACGAGAATCCGTCTGACCCATCACAGACAACATTTTTTCAGCCCCGACTGTCATCCCCCTCCTAGCTATCTCCCCCCCCCCCCTCTCTCTCTCTCTCTGTCTCCCACCTTAAGCTTTGCTCGCCGCGTACTAATCACACACACATTTTTCTCTTCTTCTACACCCTACTTTTTAATCCCTCTTCCTCCTCCTTGCCTCGAGGACTTTCCTGCCTCCTCCGCCGGCACCCGCACCCCCGCACCCCGCTGGACTCCCGCCCTCCCCCCCTCGCACCCCCCGCCCAGGTCCTCAATTCTAATAAATTAAGGGTGAACCCCCAGCAATTTGCACCCTGTCATTACCCGTCCTCCTTCTTTTTCCTCCCCCCTTCCGCGTTTTTATCTGTTGCTCAACCCTTTGGGGCCGGGCCGGGGCCTTGCTGTGGGCCGCGGCCTCAAGCCCGCCGCCCGGCCGTCTTTTCCCGCCGCTTCGCCCAATTTCTCTCTCCTGGGCGGAGCTGCGCGGCGCTGCGCCGTGAGCCTCGCGGACTTAGCGGTAAGCCTGTGCAGTGCGGGCTGCGCGGCACGGCGTTATGAAGACACGCCGCTGCCTCCCGCTCTGCTGCGTGTCATCATTTATTTTTTTTCGCCCGCCGTCTTCTTGTTTTCACGAGCGCGCTGCGCTGGCTGCGCTGGCTGCGCTTCTCTGCCTCATACTTTTTAATCTCTCACTCGCGCTAATTAATTATTCTGTTTCTCTTCTCTGTCTTTCGGCCGTCGCCGTGCCACCGATGACGACGCGCCGGCGGCTACCGAAAAATACTTTGCTTAGCCAGAGATCAACTCGGCAAAAGTGTTGCGCCGAAGGTGAGAACGAGAGGGGAAGGCAACGAGAAGGACAGAGCGATAAGAGGAGGAGGAAGAGGAAGGACAGTCGGGGGGGACGTTTCAGCGGGAGGCGGAAACTCCGGAGAGAGTGAGAGAGAGGGAACAAGGGGCCGAAGCTGAGAGGGCGGGGGGTGACTGATGAGGTGTGTGATTGCTGCTCCTTATCTGCATAATATCCTGTGAGTGATGGCCGGCCGGGCCAGCAGCAGGTACTAGTGCGGGGCGGGGAGGAGCGGGGCCGGCGGTGATCTCACGCAGGGCTTTGTATGCGCGCCTCTGTGATTGCGGCAGTGACGGCTGTCGGTGACAGTTGATGCGCGCGGTGCAGCGCTGTGTCGCAGTGGGGCCGGTGGTGGTGGTGGTGGTGGTGGTGGTAGCTGCGGCCGCAGCAGCCTGACCACCGCCATCGTCAGCAGCAACAGCAGCCTTCACGCTGCCAGGATATGAAACTGCTGAGACCTATCCGCTGCTTCGCGCCTGCGAACTCGAGGTAGGCAGTCCCGCTGTACTCGGGTGTGCGGGGCGCTGGCGTTGTTGCCTACCCTGCCAGGCACCCCGGCTGCCGGCTCCCGCCCGTGGCTCTCCCCTCCCGCTCGGCTACTCAGCGGACCTCTGTCCAGCAGACCGGGGACCGTTCATAAATTACGTACCGCAACACCGATGGGTTTTATTGTCTCTATACGTGTAACCCAACCATCCGCGGTCTTCCGACAAGGCCGCCAATAAAACATTTCAGGAGATACCCCGCGCTCGAGCGCTCGACTGGGATGCTTTTGCCCGACGTCTTCTCGGATACGGTGCGTTCGTGGACGGACCCTCTGTCTGCATCGCAGCGATATCATGGTGCGTGCTCATCTCTCACCTCAGACATGCGAGCCCTGAGCCTAACCCGGTCCGCACAGCCCAGTGGTCACCCTCATTAGGTGGACATTAGCTGTTCGCAGCAGCAGCAGCAGCAGCAGCAGCAGCAGCAGCAGCAGCAGCGATCGGCTCGGTGTCCCTGGAGGGCCGGAGGCCGGAGTCTAGGGCTTGGGTTCCGGAGCTGAGAGGGCCTAGGGGTGAAGGGAACGCTCACCACACGCGGGGACAAGACGTGCTGGCTCAACGCTCCCTGCGTCTCTGTGCTGCACCCGCACCTCTCTATCTCTCTCTGTTCGGAACACACACACACACACACACACACACACACACACACACACACACACACAAGCATACGCAACTCCTATCAGACAATCAATACGCTACTGTTCAGCACTGATAGTAACTACTTGTGCGGTGCGAACTGTGTTCCGCCCCTGTCTCACTGCACACCCACTCGTGATTGCTGGCTACCTTCTTTGTGCGTTCACTTCTGAGGGGAGATTGGCTGGATTTTTCATCGCCTCTGGCTTCCCCGTCGTCGTGCCTCCCTTACGACCCTCCGTCTCTCTCTCTCTCTCTCTCTCTCTCTCTCTCTCTCTCTCTCTCTCTCTCTCTCTCTCTCTCTCTCTCTCTCTCTCTCTCTCTCTCTCTCTCTCTCTCTCTCTCTCTCTCTCTCTCTCTCTCTCTCTCTCTCTCTCTTTCTCTCTCTCTCTCTCTCTCTCTCTCTCTTTCTCTCTCTCTCTCTCTCTCTCTCTCTCCCTCTCTCTCTCCCTCTCTCTTGCGTACGGAAATGGTGAAAACGCTGGCAGAAGATGGCCGCTCGGCGTCTCGTTGTCACACTGCGCGGCGCTGCTTGTGCTGCGGCGGGATGACTAATTCCATTCATTAACCAAATGAAAGAGTGAAAGTACAAAGCTGACGGCGCCGCGGCTCCTTGCCGGGGTGCTGGGGGGGGGGGGGGCACTGACAGCCCGCGGGGGTGAAGGAGGAACCGACGCTGCCATTCTGAGGTTGGCAGTTCACAAGGTGATGGCGGGAATCCCAACGGATACTTCTTTAATTTTTCGAGAACATATGTCTGCAGAGCGCGTATTCTTCACTTAAATGTTTCGCTAGAGCAAAATTTTATTTCAATCTGGAATTACGATTTCCATAACTCATCGTGCGCGTCCTTCTTGTGGCAGTGTGACTGTTGCTGCGGGCCTGCAGTGGTGGTGGTGCCGCCCGCGATGTGCCACCACCATCTATTTCGTGTTTCAGTAATTGAAAACAAAGGCGACGCCACGCACGGTGACGCCCACACACACGCACACATATGCACCCACACTTTTATTAGGGCGGCGCGTGCCGAAGCAGCTCTGTGCAGCAGCTGCGATGGGTTAACACACGTTTGTATATTTTATCGTTTTTTTTTTCCTTTCAGTTTTTTGCTACCGGCAGGATCAGTAGCCATGTATTCTATTCGATAGTTTTTACCTGTTGATTGGGTGCCGGAGATATGATGAGTCGCGGGATGGTGTTGAATTAATCCCTTGCTTCCGTTTTGTAATCCCCGCAGCGTAACCTCTCACAAACTGAGATCATTGCACTAATCTAGACCACAAAAAAAAAGTACTTTGAATTGCCAAAACAGATCGCAATGCATGCTAGTTGTAAAGGTGAGCGCAATCCCCGATCTGCGTGAGCCCATATGGTACCCACACAACCCTTCCCCTCTCCGCGGCCCCCCTGCGAGCGGCCTGCCCGCCGGGCCGGGCGACCACACCGACCTTAGTCGCCAGCCCAGCCGCGGCAGGAGGGGTCGGCTCAGCTCCGCGCACGCAAATGAGTTCCATATGGGCGGGCGGGCCGCGGGCCTCCGCGTCGCGTGCATCTTGATTATCGCCGATTAATTGCTGCGGCGTTGCAACCCTTTTCTGTCGAAGGCCGAAGGGAATCGGCCGGGATGTCCAGGTACATGCGGGTAGGCAGGGTCCTGTGGTGGTCCAACAGTGTCAACCTCGTGGTGCTGCTCAAGGGACTCTACAAACGCTATTTACCTGTCTCTACCTTAATTTTTTATTTTTTTGCCTTGGTTGCAGATTGCGTTTTTTTCATTTCAATCCCATTTTATAAAAATACTTTTTCATACTATTATTAAACCTCTGGCGTCCAAATCATAGCGGAAGAGCGCTGGCAGAAAACGCGGTGGCGCGTGTGGGCGGACGCGCTTCAGTGACGTATCGATACACTTGGCTACTCAAAGGGCGCGGGGGCGGTGGTCGGGGGCGAGTGCGTGCTGTTATTAGCGTGCCCCGCTACTTCATGGCGTTTGGACGATTATGCCATTCAGATGAACATCATTAGTCTTCAGGCACGCGGGGCCAGACACGCCACCGCCGCCGCCGCCGCGCTGCTGGGGGTGGGTGGGCCAGCAGTACCGGGGCAATAAAAAAGTAAAATAAAAATGCGGAGCGGTGCGTGTAATTACAGCAGGACGCCGTCATATGATCGTACTCATCACCGGGGAGTGCCTGTGCACTTATGTGACGCCTCGAGTCAAAACTTACTGAAGACATTATTCGAAGTCAACCTCAGCCCGCCCATGGTGCGGGTTTGAACCTTGCCTGGTCGACAACGGCATTGATGCACGTGAAAACTGCCCGCATGTTTTGATCCCACTGGCTAATGTCACATCCATTTCCGCACAAACAAACTTCGCACTTATTCTCGTATCGGGCGCCCAAAACCACCAGAACTACTTGATAGTCGGGTAATCACCACACGTTCCAACATTTGTTTTTTCCTCGCTGCATACATTAGTTTTACCTCACGCGTCAGATAAGCATGGACAAGCGGCGCCTACCCTTGTGCGTTGGTGAGAGAGAGAGAGAGAGAGAGAGAGAGAGAGAGAGAGAGAGAGAGAGAGAGAGAGAGAGAGAGAGAGAGAGAGAGAGAGAGAGAGATATAAGGGGGGGGGGGGAGGGGCTCAGCGACGGGGGAAGTGGTCGACGGACGCTCTTGCTGCATATGGCATCTTTTATGAATATGCAAACAGGACCCTCGTCCCAATTGAATATAGTCACACCGCAAGAGGTTAACGTAGACGACTGTGGCGGACACACTCGAGGGCTTTGTCGGCGAACAAGGAGGGGCGCGGGGCGGAGCATTTCGCATTTCACTTTAGGTCCTGACTTTGTCGCTGTACGCAAAGGTCTCAAGACCAACGTGTGATCCCAGCAAATACTGAAATGGCTATGGCATGTGTACCCGGTATACCCTTGCAGCCAAATATGCAAAACGGGGAAAACGCGTCGAACAGAAGTTTAAAGAATGATGTCGGATTCACGAAACACGCTGTAAAACGTGTCATGGCGTCCATTTACACGATATATGGCTACTACTAGCGCGTGTTCTAAAACTGCGTGCAATTAACACATCTAGCCGCGAGCTCCCCGAGCCTGACTCATTAGAACGTGACCTCTCATTTCCATATGAGGGCTGGCCTAGGGTCTGGCCGGCCGCGCGCCGCTGCTAATCGGTCCTCACTTCTGGCCGCCACGGTCACTTGGGTCAGCTGCTGCCCGCGGTGGCGCAACGCATCAATGTGCCCAAGAGTGTTTCGGAGGTACGCGGTGAGAGCTTGTTCTGAGAAATAAAATATTATGTGTGGAACTATTTGTAAGATGTGCCAACGAAAAGCCAGCTGCTCCAACGATACCGTGCGTTGCCGGAACAAAACTACACTTTTGCTTCCGCAACAATCCTTTTCGTTGGAGCAACGCACTTTTCGTTGAAGCAACGCTGACTTTTCGTCCGTTCAGCTAACCAGTAGTTCCCCCAACAAGTTTTTAGTTCTGAGAACAAAAAATTACTGCTTGTCTGCAAATCAACAGAAAGACTTGTTGCGATTTTTTTTCCTCCGTGCTGTGCCGCCGAGGTGAGTCTAGTTTCGGTCTCAATTTCCTAAGCTCGGAGCTATCAAAACGGCGTCTTGTTTGTTGGTCTCCACCTAAAACTGGACGGTATTCATTCATGAGTTCTTGTTGCCCTTCGGAGTGCCTGCCGGTTTGCTGAATTTTCCCTCCCCGTCGGGATGGACGGGCAGTGGCGCCCGTAAGGAGGGGGATCGCAGCCCTACGGCCCTGTCCACCTGCATCTGCATGACAATATGTGGCCAGGCCGGGCGGGGCGGGGCTTTAGGGCCTCCCCTTCCCAATCATAGTCAGGCTGCTCGCTGGCGGCGGGGGTTGCTGGCGGGGGCCGGCGGGGGCTGGCGGGGGCTGGCGGGGGCTGGCGGGGGCTGGCGGGGGCTGGCGGGGGCCGGCGGGGGCCGGCGGGGGCTGGCGGGGGCGGGGGCTGGACGGGAGTGACAGTCTCGTACCGACGTAACCACCAGACCTCCGTGTGACGGCGAGCGTGCGAATGCGCAACCCTCCGCCGGCGTGGCGAACGCGGATTGACGCGACGTGCGCCGTACAGTCGGAGCTCCGAGTGCACAACTCCCCGTGCCGCCCGCCCCGCGCCCAGAACCAAGGGCCCGCTGCCTCTGGTTCGGACTGTACTGCCGCGCGCCCCTCGAGTGCAACTCTAGTGGACGTTGCGAATGCAATTGTCGCGCTCTGATTTGAGAGCAGTCTTCACGTCACACCCTTTCCCTTTCATGTTAGATGATACGACTCCATCCAGAATTAAGAGTTGCAGCAAGCGCTTCCAGCCCTTGAGAGATCATTGGTCGCATCGACTACAACTCAGAATTTAAGTCAAATCGATTTTATTTTTGTAACAGCGAGTTTGCTCCCGCACCACCCTCCCCACACACTTCCGCAGAGGGATTGGATAATGGTCACGTGGTTTGTGCACGCCGCTTGTCAAGAGCACAAACAGTGAAGCCACAAAAACACCCTATAGCCACAGTGGCTGCGTTCGGTGCCGGAGAAAGCAAGTATTCGATGGGTGTAGTATATATTTTGGGCCAGCCTAAGGTCATATGATTGTCCAGCCGGCGCTGAACTCTGCCGCTGTCACACGATGACAGGGCCTCGGGCTGGTATACCTCGGTACCACACCGCCGCCTGCCTCACGCCTCTGTGGGCGTGGCCCGGCCGCACGTGGTCAGTGCGATGTCCAGCGGGCGTGCACGTGCGGGGTTGACACGGACACGGATGCGTCCCGTAATGAGAGGGCCAGCAGCACCCCGCCGCTGACCACACGGCCTGTATTGGGGCGACAAATCATTACCCGGATCAGCGCGCCAAACCGAACCGCGATCACGCCGCGGCAGCACCGCGGCAGCCCTGGGACCCAGCGCGGTCAGGGCCGGTGCCGAGGGGCCGACAGCGCCGGGGGCTGGAATTAATCTCCGGGAGGCCCCCTTGTTATCGGCTGGGAGAGTACTACTTGTGCGCGGGGGGCGCAGGCAGCAGGGGCCGTTCTCGAACCACATTACGCCCGCGAATGGGCTGGGCGTCAGGTTCAGACAACAGTCTGCGGTCTTCGCGGCAGTGTCTATAGCATGCCAGACGATACCCCGCGCTCGAACGCCCCCGCCGCGGGGACGCGCGGCGTCAACGTAATTTAAAGATGACCCCCAGAGCGTCTCCTCCGCAAGTGCTCTGGACAATCATGCCGACGTCAGCACAGGGATTTCCGGAGGACGGGGTAGTGCGTGCATGTGTGTGTGTGTGTGTGTGAGGGGGGCGTGTCCGATTGGCCACGGGGTGGCCGTGATTAGGGAGCAGCGGGCCCGGTGGGTCAAGCGTTGTTTGTGTCGAGGCGTGAAAGAAAACGAAAAGACCGCCGCTTTGTCGGGGTGCTGCCCTAGCCGCTGCCCTTGCCGCTGTGAGAGAGCCGCCCGATGAGGCGGGTGATAGGCGTCCCCACAATGGACGGTGTTTAGCTCTAGGAGATCCCCCCGGCCGCCGGCCATCGGCGTGAAGATCCACACGCATACGGGCCGGGCGGGCGCGGATGTGGTCCGTAGGGGGTCGGCAGCACCGCAGCAGCCGCACGAGTCGGACCTGGTGGGAAAACTGTGTGCGGCGGACCCCCGTTGCCGGTGAAGGACTGCGTCGATGAGCATGGAGTAGACGTGAGACCTGAGGTAGCTCACGCAAGGCAGCGGGCGCCTAAAACGTGCATACAGTCGTTCAAGCAATAGGTAGCATGTTGAGTTATCGGAAGAGCCTCCTCGATTCCCCTTGTCAGCCAAAGCTGTGCGATGATCTTGCCGTTGCCACTGTCCGTGCCGCCGCGGCCGCAGCAGAGCCAGTGCTACCCCTTTGCGGACGAGGCGTGCGATTCCGGTCAATATCGGCTCGCGCGGCGAGCGGGTGAGCGCGTCGCGTCGAGGGTCGGCACGCGACCTTTTGCTACCGTTTCGAAACAAAATCCAGGCCCCGACTCCCGAAAGGGGCGTGCCGAATGGGGCTAAGAGCCCTGCCACGATAAATCAACCCCTTTCGCTGTCCGGTCGCCGCGCGTGGGACGAGCAGCGCGCTTCCGGAAACGCTCAAAAGTATGGCTCCCTTCCGAACCCTTTCATACCGCTCTAAACTCTTCGTGGCCCATTCGGGGAGCACGCGCTGTCGTTTCGCCACAGTCGGGTTCGCCTCGATACCGAGAGAGGAACTGTAAAATTCTCGTCCGCGCACACGCTCCCATTCGGTCCGTGGGTGAGCGTTTTGTTGTGTCATTGGTCGCTAATGCACCCGGAAGCTTTATCTCTCTCCAAACATATTGTGCGGCGGAAGGAAGACATCAAACCTCGATCATCAGCAGAACATGCGAACGCTCTATGCACGGGGACCACACATACCACACCGAGGGCAGGACCTGATAAGGATTCGGGCCCCCTGATAAGGTCCCCCCTCACACCACCTAATTACATTCAATTCAGTGACAAACGTACTAATTCTGGCGCCCAGCTCCCGGCATGCCGTCACCACGCGAGCGCGAGTCTTGCGTCGGATAAACTAATTAATTAACCGGTTGAGGCCGGAGGAATGGCTTTGGGCCGCGCCTCCTCGGCTGACAACACAGATGTGTGGCGGATGTCGTGTTCAAAGGGCTGTTGGCTGAATACTACTGTGGGTCGATGCGATAGAAACGGCGAACCCAAGTGAACTCTGAAGTTCGGGGCCCTCCCTGAACATGAACGCAAACGCAGGGCAAAACAAGTACAAACCCCATCACTGCCACAGTACGCAGGCCAAATAAAAATCAACAAGTTTTTCGTATGGTCCCCGTGGGTCACTGGTGGAGAATCTTTCCGCCGTCGCAAACTGGTTCGCCATCTCCTCTCCCCGCCAGCGGACGGCACCCGGAGCACACAAAGTAACGCGACACAATGTGCAAGGAAAGGGGAGGGGCACGAGATGCCGCTGGTGGAGGGGACGGACAAAATATGGGCGGATAGCTGCAATAACGCGTGACAATTATTACCTGGAGCAGCTCTTTGGAGGTCCCATTTAGACCCCCTTAGTTCTGCTACATAGAAAACTCACAAAACGCGCCGGGGCCATACATTTCAAATATACGCGCTCATTTCGTGTGTCACAAGATGGTGCGCGCTCTGGCCGGGCCACTGCAGCAGCCGCGGCGGAGTGGCTCCGCTTGCAAAAGCTTTTTTCTGGGCCTGCGGACCTGCTACATAAATTTGATTTTCTCGTCGAGTTTGTTTAAGGCGGCCATCCCGCGAGGAAAGTGGCGAAGCCTTGTGTATGTGTGGTCTTCCCGACAATCTTCTCTTCTTGTGTCGTTCGGCTTCGTTCTTGATGAATCAATTTGTCGTAGTTCGTTTGAGAGGTTAGTGTTCTGGGGCGCGCTAGATTTTGCTCCTGCTAAGAAAAGTAATATACGAGCCGTCTGAACCTGTCCCGACTGGAGGTTGAAACATTGTGGCTAGTGCGAGCAATGAAAATTTGATCCCAGCGTCCGAGCTTGTGTGAGCCAAAAACCTGCAACGGATGGGGCAACTGAACCGTCAAAACATTTTGATCCGGTCATTAAATACAACCTGGAGGGAGCCGGATGGAACGGCGCGTTCTGGTGCATCACCTGCAATCTGTGGCATCTCTCGAAACACGCCCAGCCGTGACAGTCACCCGGAGTTGTGATCACTCTCCGCCACGCTCCATCTCTCAGCGGTCACCGTTGAGGCGGGCTCGATTCCCTCAGAGACATCTTCGGTGCCGCCAGGTATTTGGTCGTCCCAGCATCCCGCGCCAGCCCCTATAGCGGCGTGTGATCCACATGAGGGCATGCGTCAATACCCTGCGGCCGCGGCGGCGCGCTGCCCGCAAACCACTTCCGGCAAAGGGGTGGGACCGCGCCATATGCATAGATATGCATCAAGATGCATGGGGCTGATAGTGCGCTGTCACTGCGTTCTCTGAAAAGGCACGTCCGAATCACTCTAGATTTTACTTCCTCCAATTGAATTTAGCCCCCGTGTCCTTGTCCGCGTGTATATTATTTTATTCGGTTACCGTTGGCTAGTAGTATCAAGAAGTCCTGGATATAATATATACTACTTTTTTTGCTGCTTCGTGTAAGTCCTCATTTGGCCAGCCTGTAGCGTACAGAAGGGACGGATGAAAAACGTAAAACTGAAACTCGAGTCGAGTCGCTTTTGGTGACCCCTCGGACACCATGTGTGTGGTCCATGGGGGCCAAACTTGTAGATGTTATCGGCACCATTACGCAACGAAACGACGTGGTAATTATATCTCCCGCTGGCTTGCTGGACTGCCAAAAATCCTGCCAGGGGCGAGGATGATCCGGGAGATAAGGGCGAGAGGTCATGGCTGGCTGCGTGGTGCGGGGAATTGGCAAGCCATTCTGCATGAAACAACCCGCCACAATTAAATGTGAGAGCTATCGCCCTGCGGGTGCTGGTCTGCTGTCCAGCCATTTTCCAAAAGAGTTGCCCACACTAGGGGTCATCGGTGTTGCTCTCTGGTTCATACACACGCGATGATGAGTATAAAGACGGATAGGGTGCAAAATCAGGTGGTTTTCGATCTTGTAGACATAAAGACGTTGTAACATTATGGGAATGGGGTTAAAATTGTTAACATTATAATCTACGTAATGATAATTTTCTGCTACAATAATAAAATGCAAGTAATAGTAAAGACAGCAGAGGACATTAGTTACCTGTAAAGGAAGATAGATCGATCGCTGATCGTCTATTTATCCAAGGCTAATAACCTCTGATCGGAGTTTGACACGTCACCGTCAACAGGTAAGGAAACCACTATAAATTACCGTATGCAAATTCTTCTTGGGAACGTCAGTGGAAGGGGACAATGTTATCCGTTTTCACGGCCTGTGAAGTCTATTGTCATCGAACCTTCAATTAGGTTGTAAATGGGTATTCATTTTGTCCTGTGTGTGGCTAGAGAGCGACATGAATGAGTGGTACTATGTGTACGTGTGCATGCATGGTGCTTGTGGCCCCCTGGGAAAGCTGTACCCTTTTTTTACGGTTTCCTCCTCCCTTCCTGCTACCACCCTATTTAGATGAAAGCAAGCCGGCATGCTGTACGGTGTCAAGAAATTTTTATAAAACAATTACCCACGAAAGCGTTGGCACGCTTAAAAATATTGATACGCTTAAGGGAGTCTTGCCATTGTGCGAATTCTCGTATCGTATTTGCATGTAATGTGCAGTTTAGAGGTGTAGCTCTTGGTTGGGTCCCATTCTTGTGCTGTGAATAGGGGGAAGTCTTTGGGTTGCAATGTAGGCACTGTTTTTATTCACCCCTATTCGTCCTGCGAGGGGAAAAAAGGGTCCTTTTGCTGGCTTGTCTATAACGGATACGGACGTTTTTCGAAATTAACACCCGAAGTATTGAACAGAGATACACTTACACGTGGATGAATGTTCAAACGGTCCAATGCAACTTGCTCTTTATTCTCTGGCGCCGGTTTTTATTTGCGAGCAGCAGGAGGCATTCTAGTGAAAAGCATCAACCTACTGTTTGTCAAGTGTAGGGTGAAAAGAGGAGAGAAAAAAGAACATGCACCACAGTTTTTACCCTGGGCCTTTCCTCCCTCTGCGGTCGAGCTCTTGACACCCTCTTGCGCGTGCAATATTTGTCGTGATGATTCCCTGCGCGACATTAGTGGACCTAATAGGCTGTGCCAGGCGACACAATTGGAACATAAATATCGTGGTTACGGGATGCAGTGTGCTTGTTTTTATTTATCAACCATTCCTCACAGAGCTTCGGCCGTTAAAGCATGCTGTTGGTGGCACTGGGGAGGTCCTTTCCTTATAAAGGACGCCTCAGGTGGCGCAAATAAGGCTGTGGCCCTTATGTCATTTAGAATAAGCTTGTTAATGACTGATCCCTAAAGAGAAAACTCTGAGGGTGGACCATAAAGTTTATTCAAAACTGCGACAGGGGAGGGGAAACGTCGTGTGAGCAATCCGTTCTTCTTTCTGAATCGGTGTAACTTCCAAGTGAGCAAAAGAAGGAAACAGGCAAAAAGATAGCAGAATCGTACGGGACACCAAAATCGCTACAGGTATTCCGAACGCCTATCCACAACGACGATCATAATTTTCAATTACGGTACATGTGTCTTAGAATTTCGTCACTGTTTTCTTTTATTCCCTTTCATTTTCCACTGCACTTTCACGGCAAACCACAAAGTCGATATCGTAATGGATTGATTGAGGAGTGCTGCTAGAGCCACAATCCCACACTCAATTTAACACTCCATCCAGCGCCTTCCCTCTCATCCGCCAAGTAAACGCCATTTTTTTTCGACAGAAGGGTTGGAGGTTAGAGCATGCCCAAGCGCGCATCACATGTACGATCTGTGACAGCACTATGTGTAAAAAAAAAAGGAGATACACAATACGCGGCACTGACAGATTTTTTTATTAGCCTCTTTAACCTGCATGCCGATAGGTGACACAAACCTACACGCAGAGTGCTTCACTGCATGTTATTGTTTCATCAAATACGATTGTTGTTTTGTGGCTAGCGAAAAAGTGGCAACAAACTTTCCCAAGGGAAAAGAAGAGGGCTGCGGGCACGAAGACCGCTCTTGTCCCAGAGTTGAAAATGAGCGCCGGTATCGGCACTTCAAGAGATATATTATATTACTCACGGTCGCAGTCACAGCGTGCAGTACATGCAAGCAAATTGATGAGTCAAAGGAACAAATTCCAATCTAACTGCTCCGTTTCAATACATTGTGATCCCTCTGCTCCGTTTCAGAAAAGCTTCCTATCATTGAACAAGAGCATCTGACTGTTTCGAAACGGGGCAGCGAGATTGGACCTTGTACGTGCATCGAATTGCTCCTTGATTTGTCAGAGAAACATGAATACACTGGCCACCTCACCCGCGTCGTCCACCCCTCGCCCAGGGCACATCGGCGAAGGTCCAGAGGGCACCAACATTAGCTACAACCGTCAAGATAAAGAAACTGTTAGAAGCGTGGCAATTCCCCAAGCAGGCCAGTGCTCTCTGGAAGCGGGAGACACGCGCGCACACGGATACGCACCCACACACACACACACACATAAGTCAAGGTCCCCCTGTCCAAATGGACTGGCTGCTGCGCCCGCTTGTCCGTAACCGAGTGAACGCGGACAAGATTTGTTATCCGTCACCGAGCAGCGCCGGCAGCCCGGCGGCAGCAGCATGCAGGAAGACAGAAGCCATCAATGCGACGACGCACTGCCTCGTCTGTCCCTCCCCTCACGTTCAATATTGTTCACCGCCTTCTGAGGCCCACACCAGGGGGCCCCATCGGCCCAAAGGCCGGGGCGGGGCGGGGGGGCGGGGCCGGACCTCATGGATGGACCGCTGCGGAGGGGGAGGTAAAGTGACAGAGCACGGAAAGGGAGAAAAGTAACAAAAGAGGGGAAAATAAGAGAAAACACGAGGAAGGCGGGGAAGGGGGGGGGGGATAGGAGAAGTAAAGAATACGAGAAGAGACGGTGATGCATTACTTATTTACCGGGGGACGGCACGGGCGAGTGCCCGAGCGGCCCGGGCGGAACGGGACTGACGGGATCCCCGCCGGTCCCCGCCTCCGACGGACCGACAGCGGACAGACGACTGGACCTATGTCCGCGTCTGGTGACGCCACGCGCCCATTAGAGCGGCCCTTATGACTGTTGCAGCACGGCGCGTCGCGTCAGTCCACTTCTTTCGCGAATAAAGAGGGAATCCCTCGAAGCGTGGGACTGTGCTGTACACACAACAAGACGACGGTGCTTGGCGAGGGCGGCGGGGCGAGCAAGCTGCGTTCGCGGAGCAGTGCGTACGTACACCGTCACCGTCGGGGAAGGGCGGCGGCGTGTCCTCAGGGGGCCGGCCGAGGTAACCCTCGATCGAGGTAACCCGAGAGCCATACCGGGGGCCTTATTCGTCACGGTTTTGATCGGACTCACCGACTGGTCGTCGGATTCAGACCCTCGCTGCACCGGCCCAGTGCCAACGTCGCTGCCGCACCTCCAAGCCGGACGCCGCGTGGGGAGGGGAGCCCGGGGGAGCCCAGGGGGGGGGGGGGGGCGTCGTCCTCGGTCAGGTGTGACGTGCGACACGGCCAAAGACCAACCGAAACCCAAAACCCTCCGCTGCAGCTCGTGAAACTACTGTTCACGAGCAATTCGCGAATTCGCTTTAAAAGTTTTCGTTCTCGGCCTGATTGAAGTCCGTGGAAGTTAGGACGCAGGAAAGAAATTATAGTTTCAGAACCAAAACTTACTGCTTGTCTGAATATCAAGTAAAACATTGGTTGCAGCCACTGCTTTTTCTCCGTGCAGCACGTGGACGCAAGCGGTGGGCGAGCAGTGGTCGGGAGACGCACTTCTGGAGACAGCCACCCCTCGGATATGGGAGCGAGGCGCTGACATTCGACACGCATAAAACACCGCTCTGGGTCCTACACCGTGAGACCTGGCCGAGGCCGGCCGCCTACAAAGTATCATTAGCGCCTTCATTAGGAGCTCCCATCGAACACACACGCGCCGTGGAGGCGGCAGTCCGGAAATGAGTGCTGGGCGCAGTGAATGTGAGGACCCGGCGGGGGCGGCCCATTGGGGTGGCCGCAGCGCGCGGCAGAGGTGAGAAAAATGTGAGGGACGTTTGCCGGGAGCCCTAGAGGTGTTCGGAATTACTTTTGCTACCTCTCAAAACCATCTCAGTGCTCATATTGAGGGTGATTTTACAACTGTAAACGTCAACAGTATTGCAGTATAACTGGTCGGGGACTCGATTTCCGTACAAGGGCATATCGGAAAACTAACCGCGTGAAACACACTACAGAATCGATCTCTAATAATCGGGTCCTCGTGGCTTGGTACTCGATCCGAGAGGCCCCGCTGTTTTCCATTTCTAGTGGGTTTGATTCTTCGATTCTCGCTGTTTCCAAGCTTCAGATAGATCGCGCACTCAGGTCGACATTGACGCATTCGGATACAACTAAAAACTACTCGCCAGTGTAGTGTGGTCTCACTTTAGTTGCCCTTTTCCTCTCTGCCGCAGATGAAAGCAAACCGACTCATCGCGTGGTCTAAAACGGTACCGCTCCGCTTGGCTCCGCCCGGCTCACACCTGCCGCCGGGGGTGCAGCGGCAGCAGCGGCAGCAGCGGCAGCAGCAGGGAGTAAGCGCTACTGCTGACTAATGGACGGGGCCAAGCAGGACGCCCTCCCCGGCCCGGCGGCCCCTCGCGACAAAAACCGCGTCGATAACCCCCGCGCAACGTCAACAGCCAGCAGGGAGAGGAGAGGGGGATCAATCGAATCAGGCAGAACGGCCCGGGCGATAATTAATCAGGGACTCGTGTTTCCTCGGCTACTCCCACGCTCCCACCTGCAACACCATCATCCCACCTTGCCGCGCCGTCGGGACGATTGATTCCTTGTCTCTCTCCCCCCCATAACCTCCCCTCCTCGTGCCGCCCTCCCTCCCCGCCGCCGCGTTAGCCGCGTCTCCAATATCGTACCTTCCGCATCAGACATCGAGTAGTGCACACACGCGCTTTCTTTTTCAAATTTATGGCCCGCCGCGGCGGCGGTGGTGCGGCGGTCCCGACTCTTCTCACGCAAACCGCAGTCGTCCCGGCGCTCGCATCCGATAGGGGTAAACCAATCGGCTTGAAAATTTGGAGGGAAGGAATTCATTCCCCTACTCCGACCGCGAGATAAAGTGAGTTTTTTTACTAACGTTTATTTTTTTAGTTTCTACTTACACGGCTTGACGGTATGTAGACGCACCTCTCGAGTTTGTGTCCTGAGTGAGGGGGTGGGGATGCGTGGGCGGCCGGTCAAACGTCGTCACGGCTTGATACTGACCGCATGCAGACCCGACCCCGTGAGAAAGTACCCCGTCCGAGGGAGGCTTCGGCGAGGTGCCTGAGCCGCTACTATCACGTGTCAGAGCGAAAGGAAAGGGCTTCACAATCTAATCTGGCTGTGAAAAATCACAAGTGTCGTGTCGTGCGCACGGAACGCGAAATATGAAGAAAATTGTACTGTTTCCCAACATGCTTCGGGGAAAAAAATATACGCTTCTCTTGTTGTCCTCCGTTTAATGTGTTGAGCAGAGCGAGATGGTTCCGCTCGGAAGGAGAAACTCATTTCGGCTCGTCGTATTAATTGGCATAACGCCCCTCTGTTTGACAGCGGACGGCCGCGCGGTGGCTCAGCTGAGATCCCCCGGCGCACACCTGAGTCCGAGCCCAGCAGTGGGCGCGTCGTCACCACCGGTAAGTACCCCCGCTGTGCGCCGCTGTGCGCCGCTGTGCGTCTCGGAGGCTCATTGTGTGGCTGTCACGTGATTCATCACCTTCACACCACCGTTCTGCTCCGGAACTCTGGAAGCACTCCGTCACTGATAGCGTGCGCACGATTTCAGCGACGGTCTAATCAAATTGATCAAAGCTGCATATCGGTTATTATTTTCCAATAGTGCATTTCACCCGTCACAATTATTTCTTAGAGCCGGTGATCTAAAACGTTGTGCATTTGGTCGTTCCGAATTTTTGATCTCGTACCAGAAACTGAGAATGGCGGCGCCGGCGACCGCCTGCGAGTGCCAGGGTAGGCCAGCCCGCATGACGTGCGTGCGTGCTGCAGTCGGGGTTGCCTACCCAGCAGGCGCCATCTGTGCACTATGACTGGCCTTTGCCCTTGTCAACGAACTGCTTGATCCCAATCACGTTGCTGGTGCCACGTTCGGCAAGCTGCGACGCACCTGAGGCAGCCGCCGGTCCTCAGTGACCGGCAGGAGTGGTCCTCACTGCACTACTTGCATCACGACTGTGGCGCGTGGCAGGTGGCTGCACCTCAAAGAGGTGGGGCTCGTGCCGACTACAACACCACTCGGCCCGGTCGTGATGCCGCGTAGAAGCTTCTCAGAGACTGCGTCAGAGATCTCCCGCGGCCCCGTGCCCTGCCCGCCCCCCTTGACCGGCCGGGATCCCCTTTGATTTCGGACGCGGCTTCCGAAACACCGCGTGAAAGCCGTCTCCGCCGTAATGACTCCCCGGCACACGACTGCCGGCCGCACAACTATTACACCAGTTACACGGCAGCAAGCGTGATGGACACAAAGTGTTGGCGGGCACGCGCGCGGGTACGCGTCGGGGCGTGGCGGCCGGTGGCGGCGCGGGGCGGGGCGGGGCCGAGGGAGGCGGTGCAGCGCCTTCTAATCTTGTCCATCGGAAGGCCTACCGCCCCGCGTGGAGCCGCGCCCGTGCCGAGCCCAACACGGTGCCGCCCCTAGCCGGACAGCGACACGATCTCACAGCCACCGAAAGTCTGAGCAGGGCTGGGAGTGCAAGTTTATGGACTGGCGCGCCCGAGCCCGGATAGAAAGGGTCCTATTGCACAACTGCATCGCACCTTTGCACCCTCTGCACGCTTGCTCCCTTTGCGCCGAAACACTTTCTCGCGCGTCTCACTTTCTCTGGCCGCGGGCTCAGGGTTGCAGGCCAAGAGCACAGAGACACACTGCCCCAGAGGCGCGAGCCCTCGCAGACCAGCTGGTGAGGCCAGTCACCCTTTCGACGCAAGGAAGAGTGCGAGTGAGCGGCGGACGTAGTTCCTGCGCCGTCCGCTAGAGCGCGCGCGCTGTACCGACGCGGCGCGGCGGCCAGAGAGCGGCGTGGGTCGCTGCCGCCACCGCGGCGCCGCTTCGAGCTCAACAGGGCCACGCCGGCGAAGACGGCAACAGAAATCCGTCAGGTTGCGGCGATAAATCCTGGGCAGGAGCCGCTGCAGCCCCGCCTCGGCAGGCTCTACAAGTGCCTGTTACACCTGGCCATAGAGGCCACAAAAGAAAGTGTCGACGTCCGAGGGATGGCCGGGAAGCTATAAAGTAGGGGAGGAGATCGTCACCAACCGAGAGATCATATCCGATCAGATCCAATAGACATTTTCCAACAAGGCTGCAGAGAGAGCGGAAGTGCAGAGGACCGGACCGGAAACTACCGAGGCAGGTATGAGAGAGTGGAATGGCGTTCATTGCCACACCACTGTGAAACAAACCCGCTACCCCGCCCCAGCGGTCTGCTGCCAGATTTTCCCCTTTCGCTCTCAAGCAACGAAGACAGGGCCTGTTGCCGACATCCGCGCAGTCACGCCGAAGTGTCCCTCAGCCCGGCGCCGTCGGACCGCCACCACCACTCCACCGGGCCAATCAGGGTAAGCGGGGCGAAAACTAAGTTCTGGGCGACGGAGTGCCACGGTAAAGGGGGATGACCAGTTGACCCAAACTTGGGTCCGGCGTCCGGCATTCTGCGCCCGACAAAATGTTGGTCCGCTGTAATTACAAGGCAGCGGCCGCTGGTGCCCCCGCCCCGCCGCCTTCCTCCGCCCGGCGGCCCGGACACCACCCCTTGAAATAGTTTGCAACTCACAAGTGGATTCCGCAGAGCAGCGCTTGCTTTTCCACGGGGATGGTTGAGGAGAGAGAGAGAGAGAGAGAGAGAGAGAGAGAGAGAGAGAGAGAGAGAGAGAGAGAGAGAGTAGGTAGGGGTGGTCATCGCGCTCCCTGCCGATACACCCGCCCATGTGGATCCACGCACGACTGGTCATGGTATATTGTTATCAAGGCTGATTTCGTTAGGCCCCGAAGTGGCCTTGCGAGAGTCGGTGGCGTCCCTTCATAGACTCATGCAGAAAATAAGATATATCCACTTTTGTGTGAGTGTGTGTGTGTGTCTATCAATCGAAAATCGTGTTTTGAAAAGCTAGCCGAGATATGTGCATCTCTGTGCATGAAAACCTGAAGGCTGTCAACGCGTTCTTGCTTTACGGGTAGGTTGCAGGAATTGACCGCGGAGGGCTGGGCGCCCCGCAGTCTGCTGGTGAGGTTGGCTTTTCGACCATTACGCTGATTGCTCCCCAGCTGCAGGGGTGCGTCTCTTTGCACATCTCCCCCCCCCCCCCCCCTCTCTCTCTCTCTCTCTCTCTCTCTCTCTCTCTCTCTCTCTCTCTCTCTCTCTCTCTCTCTCTCTCTCTCTCTCTCTGACGATCCGACCTGTTTGCCTATGCGTGTAAGTAGACAGCCTACCAAAAGGGTTTCAACACGAGAAGAAAAAGGATAAGTGGTCGCAGCTAAATTTTTTAGTTGGTTTAAAGAAAATCGGTTATTTTTTTGTTGTTCAGAGCACTAAAATTTTGTTGGTGACTAATCGTTAGTTGAACCAACGAAAAGTCAGTTGCTTAACAAAAAGTTAGTTGCTGCAACGAAAAGGTTTGTTGCGAAAGCAACAATGTAGTTTTTCTCCGGCAATGCATATATTTGTTAGAGCAGCTAACTTTTCGTTGCTGCAACTAACAAATAGTTCCCCGCAAACAACATTTTATCTCCCAGAACCAAATTTACAGTTTGCCTGGAAATCAACTGACACATCAGTTGCGCACGCACTAATCTTTTTTCTCCGTGAACTAAATTGCGTAATCATTTGTTAAAATTGTACTAGGTTCTCGCATCCCGAACTCTCTGCCCCGTCCAGACGCACTGCTGTCCGGGTGGTGCTGCGCTCAGTGGCTGGGCGGCTGTTGCTGGTACTAGGCTACTCGTCCGCTCTGCCCGCACAGCTCTTGGCTGTCTCATCTTCCTCGCCGCCAAGCAGAGTGCACGGCAGAGTGAGCGCACAGCATACAAAACCAACTCTCGGGGAATCCTGCCATGTTTGACCCATATGTAGTTCGATAAATAGTGCTGGGACGCTCTGACCACCGCTTTGCGCCGATCACAAAGCATCGTTGGATGGGGCGAGGCGGGGCGCGTCCGCTGCGCTGATCACACCTTGATGAGACGTGCCTCCGACTCAGGGGGCGCTGCGCGCAGCCAGGCGCAGCCCCGATCAGATTAGATTAGGCGATAACATCAGCTCTCCTCTCCGCTGTGATAGGCTACCGAATGTACGGGCGTTTGGCGCGTAAACCGGGTGTGGCCGTAACGTTACCACGTGACCACTTACCAGGGGGCGGTGCGTGGAAGAATGGGTGGAACACCTGTAGACTTTTAACGACAACTTATAATAGAATTGCGATATAAGGTATCGTTTTAGTGCCAGAGCTACTTGCTGACTAATTTAATTGAAATTTCGTGTTTGTTTGGTACCTTGGCAGTGTCAATAACAGCTCCTATAGTTATAATGCCGCGCGAGTAGATGCGAGGTACCTGAACTACATCTACTCTGTCATCGCAGCTACCGGTGAACTCCCAGTTTACCTCCCGGTTCTCTCCATTTTGCTTCCGTAATTGCCCGGAGCCCTCCGGAGCCCTCCGGAGCCCTCCGGAGCCCCGGCTGCTAGCTGCGTCCGGCTGGCTGTGGCCTCGCACTTGGCGTCCCCATCAGCCCCCCGGCCTGGCAGCAGCCGGGCAGCCCTGCGTAGCCCGGCGCACACAGGACCCCCCGCCGTCGCTTTGACGGCCCCGTGGGGGAAGGAAGGAGGAGGGGCATTATGTTACACGCTGCGGTGTATGGATTTTGGTGGCGCCCAATCTGCCCTCTCCTCCCGCATGCTGCTCGGTGTTGTCCGGGTGACCCGTCCGCGGAGCCCCGATTAATCATGTGTCACTTTAATGGGAAGTGTGCGCCTCGCGCGCTCGCGCTCCTCTTGTTAATTACTCTGGGCTCGGTCAAGTACTATGGCAGGGCGTCAACGGCCCTTCGCGAAATCATATCCCGCATCGCCTCGTCGTGAATGATGTGTGTGTGTGTGTGTGTGTGTGTGTGTGTGTGTGTGTGTGTGTGTGTGTGTGTGCGCGCGCGCATGTGTGCGTGTCGGCCCATGAGGGCTTGCCGACTAGAGGGACAGTGTCTTTTTATGGTTATCTTTATGATCGGACAAGGGAGGTGTTGACACTTACTACGCTGCGGGGCGGGGGGCCGGTAAAACAAAGGAGGATGGCGGACACAGACCAGACCCACCAACGGCTCATGCGCTTGAAGCGTGGTTTGTGAAAATAGATGACGCAGTGCAATGCGACGTGTTAGGCTTTACGTTCTTTTAGGAATAGCCCCGGGCTTAGAGAGGTGGTCGTCTGACTCGGCCTTAATTCATCCGTGAAGGTTGGTACCGGGGAGTACTTTACAGCCACTCCCCCTGCGCCACAAGCGCAGACCTTGGCATTTGCAGAACATCTATTTCCTCCCTTCCGCTCGGTACAGCCCTCTTCCGGGGGAGTGGCACCCTGCTTGCGCTCGCTGAGTGCAGTGTGTGCTACTTGTGGGTCGAGGCCAGCTCTGTGAGCTGCCCCCGCCTTGCCTCTAGCCTTGGCATTTGCTGAAAGCTGAAGTGTGATTCGAGGACGCCATGGTTGTTACCGTGATGCAATCGTGTGATCAAGACGCAGATGAAGGTAGTTATCCTGGTGACGAATGCGACAACACGCCAAGTAAGGAGAACACCACTGAACCTCATGCCGATCTCCTACAAACAGGAGGATAGCCATACTGCATGTGCCCGGTACCCTGAAGTCGACTGCCCCACGAGGCAAGCTGCCCGCGGGCGGGTCGCCACCGTGAAGTCTGGCTACGCTCCCCCGAGTGATTATGATGGATTAATTGTAGGTTGATCGGCGAGAGGGCTGCATTTTAATGAGCCTGCATGTCCCTGCGCCCGCATGGCGCGTCGTCATGAGGACATAACCTCGTTACCGACGCGGCGCCTGCTCATGGAGCATAAACTGCACCATGACGATCAGCTGAGTGACAGTTGTTGTAGTGCA
The DNA here is from genome assembly GCA_038380765.1 of Odontothrips loti. Classification (NCBI taxonomy): domain Eukaryota; kingdom Metazoa; phylum Arthropoda; class Insecta; order Thysanoptera; family Thripidae; genus Odontothrips; species Odontothrips loti. The sequence continues at coordinate 23,623,178 of CM076243.1, forward strand.
GACCACTATCCCATGGACTGTAGATCATCATAAAATCCAAATTTAAAGTGTGGAGGCTATGGATGAAAACTTTCAAAGCCACAGAATGCTTGAGGAACTCTAATGGCTGGTTGAATACACGGTAAAAGGACAGCGAGACACCAATATTAACGAGCAAGAGAAATGATACACAACCGAGTCCAGAGCTCTCTTGGCGTGACCGATGAAAAATTGTGGTTTCGTTTTCCCTAATGAGGTGAATGCCATACTCTGCTGTGTGGACGAATATCATGTCATGACCTATATCAGATGGTGGTGGCAGATAAATGAAAGGTAAGTGACCCAATCAGACGCGCATTCTGAGTGTTGGTTATACTGTGGTCGGCGCATCCGTCCACTCACCTCAATCTCTGTGATCCATGGTACCCAGGGAAAAATTCCAAATGCGTGACGGTAGCCTCTCGTCCAACCAATCCGCCATCAAATCTTAAGTTGATGAGTGGTTGCCGTCCTGTTTGGAGCATTCTTGGAACTAATGCATAGCCAGACTATGCGTTTTATTGCGCAGACCTGACCTGATACGGAGCGACTCGCTAAGCTTACAGATTTCAAAGAAACGCGACAGTTTATCTGTATCACCGTACGGACTACGGACTAACTTCGTCATGGCCGACAAGAGACGGAGCCGATAACACCATCAAAGCATCAAAGCTGGACTTGCATAAAAAGTGTGCCTTGTTTGATGAAATACTCGGAACGTTTGTCTTCAACTTTAAATCAATTGTTGCCCGTCCTTCTTTTTACTGCCGTGGCCAGTCGCTGAAGGAGGAGAGAAGAGCTGGGAAATGCCTCATGCCAGCACGGGGGCACATCAAAGGTAGTATTCTTCCCGAGACGATTTTCGCCACGAGTTGAGCTTGGCAGGCAGGTCTGTTGACTGGTGACAGCTCCAACAAACGAGCCCAAAGAATTTCCTTGTTAACGCAGATTCTTGCTTTGCGCGTGTGCTAACTGTGGCCTCAATGACGACATGGCTTCATCAGGACACTCTGCAGCACACGACTGCATGTCCGGCCATCGGGCCGCGGGAAATACTCAGGTGCAGCAGATATGTTGGCATCACACCACACGTATAAATCACCAAGTCCTCGCTGTTGCTATACTATCTGAAAAAGAATTCATCAATATCATTTTTGCTCCTAATCTCAAGGATAGTTTAGGAAAAATAATATGGTCTGAAATTGTATACATCTTGCGCGGCCAAATGTCATTCTACAGAGCGAAGCATTAATGAGGCATCACCCCGTACAAAAATAATGACACGTCTTTGCTTCGTGCTGCGAAGATCTTAATTAAATCGATTGACGTGTCCGGAGATCGATCCTCCTCTTTGGAGTGACCCGACACGAGACGGAATGTGCACCACATACGCTCGGTCCATAATAAATCAAAGGGACTGTGCGATTAATTCCAGGAGCTCACAGGGGCCAACAGAACAGAGTTTTCTGGACAAGGACACGGCGGTAATCTGTCAACAGTTGCACTTCCTGAATTAAAGGTTGGCACGCGCCGTCTAACTCATTCGGCCTGACTTTTTGCCCCGAACCCAAACTGATTGGGGGAAATACGCCTCGATCTATCTGCTTTGGTTGAATCCCTTTACTGGTGCGCAGTACATTTCAATACACAGGTAGCCACAGTAGCCATAACTTAATTTCGCGAAATAATAATCGTGACCCTTAGGGATGCCGGTATTTTAGTCAAAGAATAACCCCACATTATTGGTGGTTTTGGTTACGGCGGGGTATTCATTCAAGTTCATCCTCGATTTTATTGAAATCATACACACATGTGAGCTTCTTCGCCGAGCTGAATATAGTCCTCCGTTCCTTTGCAGTACATCAACCGGTAAATCAGAACAGGAGCCAGAAACTGACACCGTGATGTTCGTATCGCGGCAAGCTCGTAAAGAGAACGGGCTCGTGTGTGTGCGTTAGTTTGTTATTATTCCTGGCGCGGGGAGTATCGGCACCCCGAATCAGAGGCCCCGCGGCGCTACTCCTTACTCCGGTAGCCCGAAATAAATTAGACGTCCAGTCCGCATCTATAATTTACCTGCCCATGCCCGCTGACAAATCAGAGCATACAACACTCCTTCATTACAATGAACTCGCTAGCGATCCGGTCGTGGGTTTGGAGAACATGCGAATGAAATCTGCTGTTTCAAATACTTTACAACTTTGTATGCACTGAACGAACTGCATTTAGTATGAAACTCGTGCGTTTTCCGGAATACGACCACTACCCAGAAGCGCTTTATCTTTTGAGAACAGAACTGACTGTTGACCTCGACCACACGTGTCGGTGATTGTGGTTTCTGTACGTTCCGTGCGTTGACGTTTTGATTGAGGTTGGCGTGAAACACTACATATGACCCATTCTCTTGGAAATGAGGCCGCCGCTGTGGCAGGTTTTGAAATTAATTAAAAGGCCGGCTACCGTCGGTGCGTTTGAACTTGGCGCCTAACGGCCTGAATCTGGCGGCACCAACGTTGGATCCCTCCCTGTCAGATGCGGACGGCTAGGTTTGAAGGTATGGTGTCCGTCGCCTGAAGCGAGAGGACATTTGTTCGAAAGTATTATTTAGTTAACCTGGACTTTTTTATATCTTATCAGAGCAGTTATTGCAGAACTGTATTGATTTACAAAGTTGCAGAAGACGGATTATTAAGGTTTTGAATTTCACAGTGGCGTGTACGTTCACTGTGAACTCCCTTGCTTGGCCAGTGCCCCCGCGTGCTGTCGATAACATACGAGAGGCTACCGGTTTTACGTAAGCCAGCTACCGAACCACGCATCCCGTCCCCTCTCCCTCCCCTTCCCCCCTGGGCAGGGTCCAGTCCTGGCCTGACTGAACATATCATATTATCCCTTTAATTAGTATATCAGAACGATCACGGAGATTTAGGGGCGTGATGGGCGCAGCCGGCCACAAGGAACACAACACAAACGTCGAAAAATGGCCGCAGCGATATGATCGCAGAGGACTGCCGCTGTGGTGTCAGATCCTACCTGATCACAAAGTCGCGCCTAGACCGTCATTTGCAACATCAGTGACTGCTGCTGCTTTAGTCCGAGCACAATCTCCAGCAGTGCTACTGAGGCAGCAGTGCACTTCTGGCTGCATCTCCACGGCCGCAGCGACACACACCACTCACACGAGGATAGAGGATTTCGGGGCGCAACCCGAAACAAAGGCTTATTAATTTGGGCAGCGGGACAAGAGGCTTTTGATTAACTCGGGGCTCGTGCGCTGGGGGGCTTGAGGTCCGGTGAGGTCCGGTGGGGTCCGGTGGGGTCCTTGTATTCCCGTGATTTCAATTATCCTTGCACCGGCTGGATGGATACACATGAGGCGGGGGTCATCTGAAGAAGAGTGCCTGGCTAGGCGAGTGCTGCGCTTCCGTTCCCAGAGCAGAGCCGCCCGAAGTATATACGCGAACGACGCCATATTACACCCAGAAAAATGTTTTCCTCGATCGAGTGTAGTCTCACTTAGCCTTCGGTGCAGACAAGCCCTATCCCTCACAACCGAGCCGCGCTCTGTGTTTTAAAATTTGTTTTGATCGCACGTGCCTCGTCACATTAACTCCGCGATCGCATCGGTACGGCGTCGTGTTGATGGTGCTTACTTCGACAACCCAATAGCGACCCTGCGGACCTATAACGATTATACGGCCACTCGACGACGACCGGGACGACGGGGCCTGTCCTGCGACCCGTCAGGCATATAACAAGCCTTCTTTCAGGGCCCCGCTGATTTCCCCTCTCTCCCTCCATCCCACCTCTCTCCTTCTCTCTCTCTCTCTCTCTCTCTCTCTCTCTCTCTCTCTCTCTCTCTCTCTCTCTCTCTCTCTCTCTCTCTCTCTCTCTTCTTCGTTGCCTCCTTCCCCGGGGGAAAAAAAGCGTTATAACAGCGCGAAGTGACAGCGGGACTCATCCCTCCCCGCTTTTTATGAGCGACGCACCACGGTGCGTGCCAAATGAGGCCCCGGGCCTGAGGCAGAGCACAGGGCCGAGGCAAGGCGCGGCGATCGCGTATCGCAATGCGCCAACTGCGGCAGCTACTGTGGCAGCAGCCGCGGCAGCAACTGCAGCAGTAGAAGCTTCAACGGCAACTGCAGCAGCAACTGCAGCAGTGACTGCAGCAGTGGTGGCATAGCTCTGCCACTGCTACCGGTGTCACGACGAGCAGCTCCTGGTGCACCGGGGACACTTCTGGGCCACCAGCTGCAAGTTTGTGCCAAAATTATTTATGACTTCCAAACACTGAGAACACGTGGCTATGTTACCGGTGGTGAGATTAAGGGGCAAAAGGTGCCCGCCTTGCAGTGTAAACCGTGGTGCCAGCGGATGCTGCGCACGGAGAGGAGACCGCAGTATATCGAGACGCGTGCGCCGCGTAGGCCCGAAACGTGGTCACTAGCAGCGTGTGGTGCATCTCTCTCTCTCTCTCTCTCTCTCTCTCTCTCTCTCTCTCTCTCTCTCTCTCTCTCTCTCTCTCTCTCTCTCTCTCTCTCTCTCTCTCTCTCTCTCTCTCTGTCTCTCTCTCTGCCTCTGTCTCTCTCTGTTCTCTCTCTCTCGGTCCTTCTCTCGCTCTGCTGCGCTGGCGAGCACATCCTTCTTGACCACGTGCGGTTATATTCACGAGAGGCGGACGCTGCGCTGCAGCACACCTCATTCGAAATGCATGTGAGCGGCGGCAAAGGGACTCGCCTGCCTGCGGTGCTGCGGAGAGGGCTTTACGAGACCAACGGACCAATTAGGGATGTCTCCGGAATGGGAGATGCGGGGCCGTGCGGGGCCGTGCGGAGCCGTGCGGAGCACCGCGGCCTGCCAGTTTGTTTTATTCGGGCACTACTGCACAGAGGAGGGCGGTGTGCAGGAGCGCCTTCACGTCCATCCCTCGGACAGTCCGCTGGAAGTTGCCTCGGGGGCTTGGGTCCGTGTGGGGCCGGCTGTGGCCGGGCTCGCCAGCATGGTCGGCCCGGCCAGCCCAGCCCAGCCCGCCAGTCAGCCCGCCACCGGCCGGCCGAGGCCGAGCCGAGGGCAGAGCTGCTCGGCACACGACTGGGGCGGCCGCGGCCAGAGCCACACAGCTCCGGGGCCTACCGGGGCCTACCGGGGCCTACCGGGGCCTACCGGGGCCTACCGGGGCCTACCGGGGCCTACCGGGGCCTACCGGGGCCTACCGGGGCCTACCGGGGCCTACCGGGGCCTACCGGGGCCTACCGGGGCCTACCGGGGCCTACCGGGGCCTACCGGGGCACCGCTCTCCGGGGACCAGATCTGGGTTGAGCTGGTCGCCCGGACCGGGGGGCCCCGTTTCGAGATCAGGTGTTGTGGCCCGGCGTGGTTTGGCGTGGCAGGGCTCCAGGAGGCGGTTTCGGGTCACGCTGCTGCTGCCGCTGCTGCTGCCGCTGCTGCCGCCGCCGCTGCTGCTGCTGCCGCCGCTGCCCGCGCCTCGCCTCGCCGAGGAGGCATCACGCCCACAAACGAGCGAAAGGTCACGTCAGCGCAGCGCCAGTGGCCGCTGGCACACCGCAGGCCCACCGCCACCCGTACGCCTCCTAGTTATTAGGGGCCCTCTCACAAACTACGTAACGCACATCGATGCGGTGGACACCCCCCGCCCTCGAGGGCCCCGCCGTAAGGCGCTCGAGTACGGCGTGTCTCCCGAAATACTTTTGCTCACGTTGGAGAAGTTGTGACGTCACTTGTGAAGTACCCCTTGCCGATGTACCGACCTTGTGAGGTAGCAGCGCTGCTACCGTGTCCCTCGTGCACACGTTCTGTAGCTCTCCGCACCGTAGAGGCTTCCAACAAGGCTCAGAAGCGGAAGTTTTTCAAACTTCCGATTCAAAATCTCATTGGAAACGTCTATTCGACCCCGCTCTGCTTATACCTTTTAATTTTCTTCGCGCGGTGCTGCGAGACGCGCAATATATTCCAGCCTAGTTCTAGCAGACACTCTTTGCCGCCCTTGGATGTAAGATGTGATGCCGTACAACAACGTCCTCGCGTCGAGGAGGCGGTGTGCCCCACGCGAGCGCCGCTGGGTGCGGGGAGAGGAGGGTCGGTGGACGTGAGGAGGGGCCAGCGAGTGCAGCAGGCTACGCCGGTGGCTGCTGGCCCCGGGGCCGGGCAGGGCGCGGTAGGTGGCGGACAGCGGGGAGCTGCGCCGGGGAGCTACGCCGGGGCCTACATGCGGGATTTGGGCGCTGGGAGGGGAGAGGGGCGGCGGCAGTGAAGAGGCGGAAATAAATCGGGTTGGTGAGGTCACACACAGAACCGGCTGCTGCGCCAGCTGCAAGATGATGAGGTCCTCCCCGGTCGAAACATGACCGCTGTAATCGCCTCAAATTAATACGTTTAAGAAGCGGTGATGGATTACGGGTGTTGCCGGGCCGTAAGTCGGTGTAGCCGCTCGACTGCTCGGCAGTGTGTCAGCAGCAGGGAGTTTGGGCGCTATCCGAGCCGCTCTGGTCACGCTGTCGCGCCTTTTCAGAACTGGAGCATCGAGGAGCGGCACTTGATCGGCTCTGCCTTTTGGACGGCCGGCGGTCGTGAAGCAGAGCTTGAGGGTCCTGGCAGGCCGCCGGGGCTGCTGCACTCACAGCCTCCCGCCTGGTCACCAGCTCTGGGGTGGTTACATCTGTGCGTGCGGCGTGGTGGCCGTGGGGCCGAGCGGCACGGAGGCTGCGGGCGTGTGCTGCTGCTGCTGCTGCTGCTGCTCCTGCTGCTGCTGCTGCTGCTGCTCCTGCTGCTGCTGCTGCTGCTCCTGCTGCTCCTGCTCCTCCTCCTACTGCTGCTCCTGCTGCTGCTGCTGCTGCTCCTGCTCCCGCTGCTCCTGCTGCTGATGCTGCTGCTGCTGCGGCTGCTGCTGCTCCTGCTGCTCCTGCTGCTGCTGCTGCTCCTGCTGCTGCTGCTGCTCCTGCTCCTGCTGCTGCTCCTGCTGCTGCTGCTGCTGCTGCTGCTGCTGCTGCTGCTGCTGCTGCTGCTGCTCCTGCTGCTGCTCCTGCTCCTGCTGCTCCTGCTGCTCCTGCTGCTGCTGCTGCTGCTGCTGCTGCTGCTGCTGCTGCTGCTGCTGCTGCTGCTGCTGCTGCTGCTGCTGCTGCTGCTGCTGCTGCTGCTGCTGCTGGTGCTCCTGCTGCTCCTGCTCCTCCTCCTTCTGCTGCTCCTGCTCCTGCTGCTACTGCTGCTGCTGCTGCTGCTGCTGCTGCTCCTGCTGCTGCTGCTCCTGCTGCTGCTGCTGCTGCTCCTGCTCCTGCTGCTCCTGCTGCTGCTGCTGCGGCGGCGGCGTACCGTCGCGTGGCGCGGCGTGGCTCGGCGGGGTCATCGCTCCAATCGTCGCTCGGTGCACTCGCTCCATACGGCAAGCCGTAGCGTCTCATCTCGAGATTTTTAAAAGCCGCTCTCGCGCTAGTAAGGGCTCCGCCGCGGCAAGAGGAGAGAGGCAGAGGAGAGGGAGTACGAGAAAAAAAGAGGAGAAGGAAAAGAGCGTGGAAAAAAGATTAAAAGACGCGCTTCGCGCGCTCGCGCCTTCTCGGAGGCAGGGCGGGAGGGAGAGAGGGGCGGGGGAGCGGGGCGGGGGAATCATCGGTGGGTAAGAAAGAGCACGAGGGGTCTTCCTCTATTTTACGCGGTGGTGAACAATCGGACGACAGACAGAGAGGCGGCGAGCGCAGGGCTGGGCGTGGAGAGAGAGAGAGAGAGAGAGAGAGAGAGAGAGAGAGAGAGAGAGAGAGAGAGAGAGAGAGAGAGAGAGAGAGAGAGAGAGAGAGAGAGAGAGAGAGAGAGAGAGACAGAGACAGAGACAGAGAGAGAATCAGAGACGGAGACAGAGGCCGGGGGGAGCGTTAGGTGACCCATCAGGTCCCCTTCGGAGATGAGGACGACACCTCGGAGACAATACAGACCGAGCCGAGAGGCCGGTACCCCAATATTTCACCCGCGATATCAAAAATCATGACAACGGGAATCGCCGCCAGTTTATCATGGGCTACTACCTACTTGTCTGCGAGAACTGACGGCCATGAGGTCAGAGACAAAGAGAGAGGGAGTAAGAGAGAGAGGGGAGGGGGGAGGAGGGGGCACGATCGACAAAGACAAACCTACGCACACCTGGGCAGGACTGGACGGGTTACCTTTTCCCCTCCTGCAGTTGGTACCTGTTGTGCTGCCTTCCCCCACCCGGCCCGCCGACACCACACACTACCGATCCTCGCCGGGATCCCCTTTTGTGGCTGCCCCCTCCCCCCCCCCCCCCTCCCCCTCCCCCTCGCCTCCTCCCTCACCAATAACACCCACATTGGACGGACAGGTTACGACCCATACAGAAGTGTGAAGACGCGTCCCTTGCCCCCTTTTTAAAACTTTGTTTATTTACCTTTACCGTGCGGCGCGCCCGTTGCAGTCGAGTTTTATTTGACGTTCGGTGAGCTCCGCTTCGGCCGGCCGCGGCGGAAGGTGCGAGAGAGATGGGGGGGGGGGGGGCAGCGAGTGTTTCGTGGACCACATCTTCTACGAGCCTCACGCTAAATGGACAGCGCGTAGGCAGCCGGGACAGGCCGTGCTCTTATCGGCACCGCCTCACACTGGTGATCACAGCTAGTGCGGCAGAGAGCAGTGCAGGGGACGTGTGTTACCCGCAATATCATCCGAAGGAAACATGACTTGAAAACTTTTCCGCAAAGTGTATTTATGTCCGTCTAGAAAGGGCAAAGAGCGGCGACGCGCCCGAGATGCGGAGAAGCGAGAGGGAGATGGATGGAGAGGAGGGGGGGAGGGGGGGAGGCGTCAGTGGCACGAGAGTGTCGTGTGGAGCGGGGAGGGGGGGGGGGAGGTGGCGGCGGCAGGGCGAAGTCGTGACCGCGCAGCTGTGCAGCTGCGGCAGCCTCACCGCACGCGGACCCACTCCTGAAGCCCTCCGAATTATACATTTGTTGCTTCTTCCTCTTCTTCTTCCTCTCTTTTTCTCGTTTCTTCTTTTTACCCCGGGCGTTCACTGGGCGCGCGCGGCACACCGCGGCAGAGTTTGCGGCTGTATCTCCCCTCGTCTCCCCGCGCACGCCGTGATCCTCCGTGGCTGTCCACGAACTGCACGTAGCGACAGCCGACGTGTTCGCAGCGCGTGTACACAATCGGCCGAGTCCCTCCGACCAAGGTCAAAATCAATTCCGGAACTGTTACGTAACTTATCGAGTCCGCCCTTCTCGGCGGCCATGTGTGGGTATCAGGAGCCGCGCGTTGTCATACCGCAGGGCACCGCAGGGCGGCAGTGGCGGCAGTGGCGGCAGTGGCGGCAGTGGCGGCAGTGGCGGCAGTGGCGGCAGTGGCGGCAGTGGCGGCAGTGGCGGCAGTGGCGGCAGTGGCGGCAGTGGCGGCAGTGGCGGCAGTGGCGGCAGTGGCGGCCGCACTCGCACTCACGCACTGCGGCCTTTACGACCTGAGCCGGGCCACAGCTGGAACCACTCGGCAGTACAAGATGCACGCCAGCCGCACCGCGCCGCACCGCGCCGCACAGCGCAGAGTGCCGCACTCGGTACACATGACGCTCGCCAGCATCACACCACGTTGCTGCGCTCCGCGCGTCGCCTGAAGCGTAACAAACTTTGGGTGTTGGAGCACGCTGCTGCTGCTGCTGCTGCTGCTGCTGCTGCTGCTGCTGCTGCTGGCGAAGCCCGGCTAGACGGACTTTTCCTAAACTGAGAGATAAGGAAAACGGATATAAAAGAGGGCGAGGCGCGCAGGCGGTGCGGGGAGGCAGCAGCGGCCCGGGAGTGATCGATGTATTGGTGTGGATGACTTGGTCGGGCCGCGGGCGCTATGAGGTCGACTTATTACTGCTGCGGACCGAAAGTAACCCAATGGTCGTGCACAACAAGGGGGGAAACCCCTGTTGATGCCCCCATTGAGGAGAGAGAAAGAGAGAGAGAGAGAGAGAGAGAGAGAGAGAGAGAGAGAGAGAGAGAGAGAGAGAGAGAGAGAGAGAGAGAGAGAGAGAGAGAGAGAGAGAGAGAGAGAGAGAGAGAGTTGAGGTGAGAGGCGGGGCCGCGCGGCCGTCAAGACCGGTAGCTGCAGCGTCAGTGGCGATCACAGAGGATAGAGCGGAGGCGATTGTTAACGAGATCCTCGATACGGCTCGCGGCCCGATTGGACGCACATTGTGGCGACCCCTCGTGGTGTGGCGAAGCCCGAGCTGTGCCTGCGGTGCGGTGCGCTCCCCGGCCGTGGGCCGTCCGCGAGGCCCAGCCCGGGGCCGTGCGCAGGCCGAACAAGCCTCAAAGATCGAGTGTTCTCGGCCTGACGGCTGTTCCACCCTTGAAATAAACATCGTGAACCGCATGATTAGAGAAAACTGTGCATTAACCGCACCGTACCCACAGAGATGTGTAAATTTTCTGAATACAGTACAAAATCCTCTGAAAAGTGTTTGTGAAATATTTCCCGTTTGTCCAGTCAAAACGCCAAAACCCTAGGAAATTTTGAAATTTTTCATCTCACTGTTTTCTATTTTTTGATGAAAAAGTTTTTCTTTGTATATCATCTTAACACAGAGCCGACGCCACACCGTTGCTGGTCCCGTTCCCCCCAGTCACTAACTTGGTCCTCCACGACACGCTCGGCAGAGCGATGAGAAGCAGAAAGCCGGGCGGGGCCAAGCGAGCGCTGCTGTGCCACACGAGTCGGGCCGGCGGGCGCTAGAAGACGCCACCGCCACACACACACACACACACACACACACACACACACACACACA